>JAVJIF010017999.1:0-101140 GCA_038442645.1 Agave tequilana | reverse complement strand
AAGCGAAAGAAGACTCTGGAAGGCAAGACGAGGCCACGCGTCGAAGATCGACGCGTGGGCCCACCAGAGCCGCAGAAACGCAGCCATAGCCCGTTTTTGCTGCTAAACATGGGTTCGTGGCGCTTCGGAGACCTCTAGATATGCTCAGATTAGGGTATTTTCATCTGGATATCGTTTTACGTGCGCAAGGGTCTACGTTCAATGTATCTTCTAGAAGATCCCTTACTTGGCCTCCAAAAAATGTGGATTTAATTAACCGAAATGGGTTAATTAAGCTCTTATTACCTTTTTACCCTCCTTGTCTTGATTATCTACAAGAGAGACCAAAACACGTTTAGACGATGTTTTATTCATAAATCAGTAGGGAAATACGATATAATAATGCAGAACTGTAGACTAATCATCTGGCTGGTCGAGAATCCAAAACATCACTCTTTTCTGCCAGTCTATTACTACATAGGCTTTGTTGAGCTAGTTCATGTCGAGTATCACTTCAAACTCACTGCCGTCAACTACCAAGAAGTTTGTAAAGAATTCCTTACCACAGATAACCACTAGACATTTCCTACACACCTACTAAAGAATATCACCCCATTCCCAGCGCTAAGAGTCCAACCCCTACTACAGTGTCACAGGTTATACTATGCTGAGAAATGAACCCAAATGAGATAAAATACTGGAATCAAATAATGCATATGCAGGAATGGACTGCACTGAGATGATACCTATAACAACTTCTCTGAGGCATCTGCTTGCTCAGCGGTTAAAGATATGCCTTGCTCTTGCCTCTGACTGGTGTTTTTGGTCGCGCATTGTCTCCCTGAGACTGCTGAAATATCTGTTGTTGGGAAAGCAAAAAATTTGATTGAGGTGAAACATGCATAGAAAAATAGAGTTTAGAAATTAATTTTAAGAATGTACTAGGTTCCTTAATACTATCGCTATAGTAAGTGGCTATGCAAGTCGTGATCCACAAAAAATTATTGAGATGCAAGCGTTTATGTATTCCTTTTAAGTTTAGGTACGTCTTGATCTTCATTGATTTTTCAGTTTAAGCTCTGGATTGGCAATATTCTTGTTAATCTTCAAGCTAACCAAATAGATCTATAAATCCGATTTAACTGTATTTATTTGATATTATCTTCTCTTCCTCCATTAATTATCACCTGCACAAATTAGGCATTAATTTCAGAGTTTATTACACAATAAATATGGTAATATAGTAATAGATTATGCAATATATGTGTACAATCACACCCCCACACTTATCTTTTGCTCGTTCTCGAAGAAAATAAGAACACTAAATGTAAACCACTTTTGCAGGTTACGCGATTACACTGAGCATGTGCAACAAACCTTTAAACCTAGAGGTTTCAGTAAATTGTACCCATAAAATTCATAAAAAAATGAAAAATAAAGTGTTAGTATTTTGAAAAATGTATTTTAAAAGAGAGAAAATATTTGAAGTATTCTTGCAAAAATCAAGTAATCTATAAGTCTTAGGATCACCAAACTATTCATTCCTAAACTTAGTCTCTCTTCAAAAAATTGTTATCAATCAAGGTAAGGATTAAAACTGTATTCTCATCTAGTCTATTAGTTTACCCTAAATCATTTGCACCTTTGTAACCATGAATATTTGACTTGGGATTCTTTAACTCCAACTATTATGCCTTCTTTTACATTTTATGGCGGTAATATTTCTTACTTCTATTAGACTTTCTAATTTGCCCATGTAACGGGCCTTTAGTCGGTGACTCTAAAATCGAACGATTTTAGGACACCAGATGAGAAAACACCCCAAAGACTTAAGGACCCGAGCAAACAAGGCCACAAAACTAAAGATTTTTATTTATTATATGGACCACTTTTAAGCGTGAATATTTATGCTTTATGAGGCATAATTAGCCAGCGTAATCAGAGGTTATTTTATTTATAAATTTTTTTCTTATATATATAAGGCATAGAATTATTGTTTTTGAACCTTAAGTGTGTAAGTATAAAGTATGCATATTTCATTTAGATAAAAATTCAAACTAAATTATTTTTCTAATTTTTCTTCCTAAACTTAGAATCAAACAAATAATCTTATTTTAATCAAGTATAAGAAATCCTAATTATGATTCTCCTATTACTTGAAATTAACTTCATTTCTTACAAAAATAGGTCAAAATATTGTTTCCTTTTTAAAAAGATTTAAAGAAAGCAAACATTTTTATTTAAAAAATAAAAACCTATAGTAAACCCTCCCCCATACATATCTCTTGCATTGTCCTCAATGTATGAATGAATGCATATGTGCATGAAAAAAAAAGAAAGGGAAGAAAAAATGTTACCTCAAGGTGGTGGTTCCGGTGGCGGGTCGGATTGGTGCATGCGTTGCTGTCCAATCTAAATAATGTGGTGGTTGGTGGAACCTACCTTTGACCTCTTTCCTATTTACATTGTTATTATCCCCAATTTGCTTAGGATCATGCAAGATCCTTACATGAAAATTATTTTGATTATATGATCAATCTTGGAATATAATCTCGGAGTCATAAGTTTCAATGCCTAGATCTGACAATAGAATGTAACTCGGTGGAGTGTTTGATTTGGGATCAAGAGTGGAAGGTTCAGGAACTAATAATGACTCAGGAATATAACATAAATAAAGATTAGGTTCGATAGTCGCATTTGGTTCAAAAGTTGGGTGCAAATCAAAAAATTGAAATCCACATTCATTTCCCAACAATGGAATGTGGCTTTTCAAAATAGGTGATTCATGTTCTAGATTTATAGGCACGGAAATCAATATTAGCTCGAGAATGCGGTCCAAATCGGGTAAGGATACGGAGTGTAGCACCCCGTACCCGGATACGTACCCAGATACGTGCCCCAAATTTTTTCGACCATATTGCTCAATTTTCTTCCTGTATGTCTTCATGGGTTGTGATTTCTTAGTTTATTGAGTATCAGATCTGAATTCTCAGACCTAGAGTAAGCCCTGACCCGGACCGGGAACCCGATACAAGCCAATAGCCCGATTGACTTTCTGGTAGTCCGAATAGACCGTTTTCAGTTTCAGAGACTGTTTTCTAATATTTTAGATTTTTCATGATTTTCTGGAATTTTTTGAAATTTTTCTGCAAAATCTCCAAAACGGTGTCGGTCGGCATCGCTGACTGATTCCCGGATTTTTAGTTTTCAAATGGGATTGAATTTTCAAAACAGCTTTCACAGTATATCTTAGAATATCATTTTCTAGCTAAAACATTTTTTAGGATTTTTCAAAATTTATCAAAATTTGACCGATCCTGGTGTCGACCGGTATCGCCAGAAGATTTTAGGATTTTTTATTTTGAAAACTACACTATATTTTTCAAATCTGATTTCACCAAACATCTTAGAATAATATTTGCTATTTTTGAGAATTTTCAGAACGATTCTGAAATAGTCAATTTTTCGCCTTATTAATATAATAATATAATTTGTCGTTCTTTCATTTTCTTGCTTTTCCCTCTCAAATCCTCTACTTATTACTCTCAAAATATTTTATCAATTTTATTATTTAATAAAATATTATTTATATAAATTTTTAACTATTTTTTCATTTCTTTTATTTTTCCCATTTACTTTTCATTTTCTTTCTTTTTCTTCTTTCTTTTCTTCTCCTCCACTCCACCCTTCCTCCCACGCAAACGCAACCAGCAGCGGCAGCAGGGGCATGATGGTGAGAAACCATCCCCATTCATCATATCAACTCCCAAAATCCTCATTAAAATCCTCTCTTTTCCTTCCTTCTCTTTTCAATTTTTTTCAAATCCCACTTCATCTTCAACCCACCAACACCCAACTCACGCACGCCGCCTCCACCATCACCACCGCCACCTCCGGCGCCGCCCTAGCCGCCGCCACCGCACGCACTCCCCATCACCCCACAACCATCCTCCACTTCCATCAACCTTAAATAACTCCACCACCACCTTCAATTCAACCCAAAACCCATCACATTAACACCTTCATCTCTTCAAAATTTCTCATCACCACCCCAATTCCACCACCATAACCACTCCATCACCACCTCCTCCACCTCCTCCAACTCCCACACACCACCAAACATCACCACCACCACAACAACCACCACCACCACCATCTACCACCACCATCAACACAACAACAACAACAAAACCAAAAAAAAAAAAAAAAGAAAAAGGCCAACACCCTCCTCTCCACCCGCCCGCGCGCGCCACCCTCCTCCCCGCCGCGGCGCCGCCGCCGGCCGTGGCCGGCCGGCCACCCCCACACCCCCTCCTCCTTCTTTTCTTTTCTTTTTCTTTCTTTCTTTCTTACTTCTTTTCTTTCTTTCCTTTTTCCTTTCATTTCTTCCCTAAATAAACAAACATTCCCCTCTTTCCTAAAATACCCCACCCTCTTTCTAAAACTACTTCCCTCTATTTACACCCACTACCCCTCTCCTTTAAATCCCAAATTTATTTCAAAATACACCTCATTTTCCCTCCCTCTTTCCTACAAGTTTCTCTCTCCTCTCGGTCTCCTCTCTCCTTCTCTCTCTAATATTTATATAAATATTTATAATTATATATTTTAATATATATATATTGGGCTTAAGGTTTACTCGAACGGTTCGCTGATTCCCCGGATTTTAACCGGTATTTTACCCGGTTTCAGGCGAGTACAGTTTCCTTTTTGATATACGTCTACCTTATTATTATGCGAGTATTTTTAACACACCGAAAAATAAACCCTCTTGTATTTTAAGCATAGAAATGAGATATGGATATGTTAGCATGCTTAGTACTTATTACTGTAAATTTAATACATGATATTATGCTATGCAAATTAATGTATGATGTTGCACTCGGTATTTACCCGACCCTGAACATGTTATGCTTGGTATACTACTTATGGCACTGATATACAGTAATTGTACCGACATTTGGCATGTTACACCTGATATATGGCTTATGTCACCGGCACTTGGTATTTACACCGGCACACAATAATTGACACCGATATTGCCATGCTGTATTTGACACCGATATCTTTCATGCTATATTGCCATGCTATATGTGATATGTGACACCTGATATTGATACTTGCCATACTATATTTGACATGTGATACCCGACCCGATACTTGTCTTGCTACACTTATCACTTGACATTGGACACCGATACTTGATATGTCGTACTTGACTCCTGCTCTTGACACACGGTATATGCTATACTTTCATGTGGTACAAATACCTGGACCTGACATTACCACCCCTGATACCTGATTATATGACATATTCATGACTATCACTGTTACGGGGACATGACATGATTATTATATTATTATTACCAGATATTTGGTACTTCTGAGCTCCTGTACTCCTGTATACTTGAACCCCTGAAATAGGGAGGCTCCTGACATTACTCCTGTATTATACTCCTGTTGACCCCGTAATAGGATAACCATGGATATTGTACATTTGTGAACCCCCCGTGAACATTATTATTTGAGACTCTGTCATATCTAAACAACTTACATCGGGATGGGAGAAATTGATGGGTATCGATATAGCTTCTGTGTTTATGGTGGCCATACATATGTTGTACAACTTCCTGTTGGATTCGACCTGGAGGCCACCAGGCGTTTCCGAGGGGTGTACTGGCACCCCTACCCCCCTGCCTGCCTGTCCGGGTGTGCTATAATCCCCTAGGTATATCCTGTGGGGAACGGTGACACTCTATTCCTGTTCGGGTGTATTATAAGACCTTCGGGCATATAGTAAATCCCGGTGCCTAGCGGTACGTTCCGGCTCAGTACCGGATAATCCTGGACCGTTGTCCCGGGCATGCACGGGACCCATTATAAACATGGTTCGTCGCTCCCCATCAATTTTCAATAACCAACCTCGCTAGATTTGTATGCGGAAGTATATGGCACCGGTTATATACCAAACATACAAATTGAACGAGTTAATAATAATAACTTAATAAATTGACTTCGTGCATATTTGTGTCATTTCCATACTTGTCATTTATTGTAGTTACTCCATGATTCCTAACTTGATTACATGACATTTGGCCCGATATACATGCTTTTATTTCATGCCTTATAAATATTAGTGTTATTTCCATATTCACTATTCATTGTGGTTAATTCATGCTTATTGATTTGGGTACATTATACTTGTCATGATGCACTTGCTATTATTTGTACTTACCGTTGGGTTTTCTTGTACTCGCTGGGTTTTTCCTAACAACCCTGGATTTGCATGTCCAGATCTAGCAGCTTGGACCGAGGTGGACCCATCGGCTGAGGATCAGGCCTACCTCGAGGAGCAGGTGGACCAGCAGTAGCTCCGTCCGGTCTTTTCTCCCCGCTCGCGAGATCCCCTTTCTAGCTCGTGAGTTATTATCTGTTGTATCATGTGCAGTCTACTTTTGTATTATCTAGTGATGTAATATTGATGTAATATTATATCACTGTTTGTGATGACTCAGTACTTGTATAAATTATGTTGGAATGTATAATACTACGTATTTCCGCACTCTGATATATGTGTTGTGTTGTATTGATGCTTAGCGTACATACGTGATGGTACCATCGCCCTGCGTATGTACGTCGCAGTGGTGTCTCCGTACCCGCCAGGATCGGGGCGCCACACGGAGTCAACATAGATTTGAAATTTGAACTGAATCACAAAATTAGAGATCAGGGTCACATTCACATTCAGATTCAATTTTCTTGAAGTGAAAGCTTGCCAATTTATCCAAGGTTTGGGATTGGTCAAGTTCAAGATGTTGAGGTAGAATTGAATCTTGATTTTTAAAAGAACGTGACTCTTGTGCCAGATCAATAGGGTTAGAGATATCAGAATTGGTCAAATATTAATAAGGGAGAGTTTCCTCATTCCTATTAGTGTTAACCAATTTACTCATTTGTACTTCTAACCATCGATAGACTGGGTAAATTATTTTGGGACTGAATCATGTATTCTATACTTTTTTCTACGTCAATAATTTCTTGTTGTAGTGGGACTTGGAAAATAGAGTAAGGATGTTGGATTTTGAAATTTTGATGAAACTGTGAGTCCATCAAATTTTGAATGTCACTCGGACACATGCAAGGCTTGTAGACTCTTTTCTAACTCGGATTTTTCTTCAATTATTTGTTCTAGGAAAGAAGTACATGAAGTAAAATTTGGGATGTATTGTGGACAAGGTGGTTGACAATATAACTCGGAGGTGTTGTATCCCCATTGACTCGATGAACAATGGTGATGATTATTCTAATCTTGCTCATAATATTTGGGTTGGGGAGTATGTTGAGTCGGATAAAACCAATCCGACATACTTGATTGGTTTAAGTAATGCAATGTCAGGTTAGTAATATCCGAGTCAAAAGAGATCGGGGTGAAATATGGATTCATACTATTATGGAAAAAAATTATGGTGATGATCTATTTCACACAAAAGGACAAATCAAAACTAACAAATAAGTAAACAAAAAGAAAGAAAATTCTAACATAAATTAGGGTAGACCATAGACCTAGACGACTCCTAACTGTTGACTGTTTAGGAGAGGTATATTGCAGCGGTCTGACCGCATGTTAATCGGCCAGGTAGGAGTAAAACGCAGTGAGAGATATATGTGCAGAGCAATGGGCCTTAATTATGCCAAATCACTAGTTTTCGAGGATTTTACCTCTGAATCCCCAATCTTTTAAACGCCAATTTGAACAGAGTCAAACTCTAACAACTTGCTCCCGAGATCAATCTCCTATTGAGCCTGAGATGTCCTTAAGGCCAACGTCTACTCAATTTTAAGTTATGATTGGGTTAGTAAGGAGATGGTGTTCGGGCTAAGGAAGGGTAATGACTCCCCCACCTTATTTTGTTTATAGGTTTAGCCATTAATTCATTTTAGTTTGCATGTGCACGTATATAGCAAAAAATAACACTTAAACAATATTACATGCAAGTGTGTTTCCTAAGCTACATGCAATGCAAACATACCTTGCCTCCAGCACTCCTCAATAGTAATGTGAAAGTAAATGAAATTAGACGAATGCCTTAAATACAAAGTCCAAATCATTTTTTAGTATTTACAAACAACCACGTTATTGTTGAATTAAAAATAGTGTGCAAATCAAAAATAACAAGAAAAACTAACAACTGCAGATGCTTTCTCTTTCCAATTCAACTACCCAGCGAGAAACATAGGTAAGTAGTTCACTACTCCAGCTGTGAAAATGCGGCAATTGCTGCATTTACGCGGTTGTTAAGTAGGCTCTGGTGCTCTTCCTTATTAGGCAGAGTCACAGAGTAGCAATATGTCCACTGTAGTTTTTAGATTCTTGAAATCAGCCCTTGAACATAATAACAAAGAAGAAAAAGTTAACCGTTAGTAAACTAAAAAGAAATATCGTCCCTCCTCAGCAACGGCGTCAAAATTTGATTGAGGTGAAACCTTCACAGAAAACAAAGTTTAGAAATTAAGATTAAGAATGTGCTAGATTTCTCAATACTATCGCTATAGCAAGTGGCTATGCGAGTCATGATTTATTAGGAAGGACTACGATGCAAGTGTTTAAGTATTCTTTTTAAGTTTACTAAAAAAACCAGTTAAATCGTTCTTCTTAGTTTTGAAATAAAAGAAATGAAAGATTTAGGTCAGGGGAGTAGAAGTTAAAGAGGAAGATAGTTTTGAAAAAAAAAAGGTGAACTAAGTTAAAAGAGAAAGAATCAAAAGAATAAAGAAGATTGTTGATTTTGAAGATGTTTTTAAACTAAGAGGATAAAAGAAATAAAAAAAGAAAATCTACTTACCTCTTTTGGCTGATTATTGTATCTTGGATCGTTGGCGACGGTTTTACTGTGATTCAGATGCCATCAACGCATAAAATCGGATTCAGTTTCCGTCCACATTACATCATCAAAACTTTGATGAGCAAGCATGAAATGATACAGATATTAAAAGAAAGAATACATCATCATGAGCTTGAAAGTACACCTAGAGGGGGGGTGAATAGGTGTACGGCTAATCAAATGAAGTAAATGCAGAAATTAAAAACTAATTGCAACAACACTTAATACAACCAACGAGTGTAGCCGAATTCCCAGTGAAGGGCTCTGGACTAACTCCTCTTGATTCCTCTGAATAAGAGTTGAGGCGCTATATGAAGCTCTCGTGGTTAAGCACAAGTGAGGCACACACAAACAAGCCAAGCATATAATATGAATGAGCAATATGAAATGATGTAATGGCACAATATAAGAGAGAGAGAGTAAGAGTCAATGGATCAAAGCAAACAACGAGATTTGTTTCGAGGTTCGAGCACCCAGCTCTACGTCCCCACCTTCACACATAAGGATTTCGAATCCACTAACTTGTCCACACAGGACTCCCACACAGGGAACCTCCACTGAGGATTTGGGGCAACTACAACCGAGAGTACACAACTCCTCTCTCAATTACAAACACCACCTCTACACTTAGAGGCTAGGCACAAAGCCACCACAAAACTCAATCAACCTCACAAATGAGGGATGGGCACAAAGCCAACCAATCAACCTCTCACTAGAGGGATAGGGCACAAAGCCACCACTCCACAAATCAACCTCTACCCAAGAGGGATAACACAAAGTAGGAGGGTTTACAACTTAGTGATCAAAAGACCACAAACCAATTCTTTTCCCACAAACACAAAGATCCTATAGATAGGATAGAATGAAGCTCAAGTGTGAGAAAAAAAACAAAAGGAATGCAAAATAAATACTCAAAGAAAATCCTTGGGAAAGACTAGAAATAAAGATGAAGAAGTTGAATCAAAAATACTTTTCCCAAAATCACTTTTCTTTGATTTTCCAAACCCTAGAAAAAACACCAAATAGAAGGTAAACTTTAGAGCTCAAAACTTCTTTTTGATTGCAACAAAAACAATAGTAAGATCAGAAAATAAGCTCTCCAAAAACTTGTTGAAAACTATTAAGAGAAAACCCATTTATAGCTTCTTTAAAAAACTAGCCGTTGGCAGCCAATAATGGCCAGTTTTGACCATCCGGTCGACCGGCCAACGGTCGAAATTTGACCGTTGCCAACCACCGGTCGACCTCCCGGTCGACCGCCCTTACCCGAGAGTAAGGGGACTTCAGTCGGTCGACCGTGCGGTTGACCGGCCAAACCCAATGGCTTTTGTGCACGTCTCATGCACGTTCGGTTGACCGGTCCGATCGACCGACTCTGGGTCCGGTCGACCACCAGAGCCTGGCAGGCAAGGATTAGGGACTGAAAACTGGGTTTTTAATATCATAACAAATCCCATAAAATCTCTAAAAATTCACAAAAATAGTTTTATTATAATACTTAGATATACAAACATGTGTGAAAATTTTGAACACATATTTTAAACTTTTTGAACCATTTTTGTGTTTAAAACATGCTCTTGATACCAAACATGAATGCATCAACATGCATAAAACAAGCTCTTGATACTAAAAATAAATTATTTCTTCTTTACATAAACATGTTCTTAAATAATGCTCTTGATACCAATAAAAAACAAACTATGTTTCAATAAAAAACCAAACTATGTTTTCTATATACTAGTAATCATCACTCTTGATATCAATATCAACAAAACATAAAACAAACACTATTGATATCAATACTTGATACCAATATAAAAACATGCATAACATAAAAACATGCATATAAACTCAAATACTTCTCCCCCTTTTTGTCAATCATTAACAAAGGGGTCCAAGTAAAATCAACATGATACCAATTAAAAATATATATCAATGTAGTGCATCATGATACCAATTGAAAGTGAACACATCAAAAAAAATTTTAAGAAATGCCAATTGAAAGTAAATGAGGCATTGAAAACAAATCTTAAAGAAACCAATCAAAATTTTGATACCAAAATGAAGGATATATAAATAATCTTGATTACCAATTCTTTCTTGATACCAATTGAAAGTAAACAAATAAACATCTTGATACCAATTGTAAGTATTTTTCATTTTGAACATATGATACCAAAATAAAATCAATATAATTTTTTTAATCATTTTTCATCATAAAGTATGGAGTGAAAATCAAAGGTAAACAAAATACCAATTGAAAGATAAAATACGAATTTTATCCCCCTTTATGAAATACCAAATAAAATGATGCATAAGCTTGTATAAGTACCAACTGAAAACTAATCAATTGAAATATGATATGCATTAAAAATCAAGCTTAGCATACTCAAAATTTGTGCTCAAAGATATAGAGATATAATAAGCACAAATAAAGCATATATATATATGAAAAATTAGATACCAATCGAAATTAATACTTATTGAAGTGTAAGCATACATATTTAAAAACAATATATGAGTATACAAAAGAATGTCAATATTGATACCAATTGAAAAGATCCAATGATACCAATTGAAAACTATAATAAGGTCAAGTGTATAACTCATATTACCTACCACCCATTTCATGCAAATGTTTAAAAGATTTTCAATAATAAACATACAAGGTATGGTCGCCCAACCAACCACCCTTAAATGGGTAGGGGTTTTCAAAAATAGGTTTGAAAATATAGTATGTTTAAAAAGCACTACCAAAGCGAAGAATACAAACTAGTTATATGAAAAACTTTATAAACTAGTACGAAATCCTTCAAGTAAGGAATAAAACAAAACTATATTCCATAAAATATGAAAATCATCAAAACTAGAAATCCTTCAAGGTATATATATGTCATGTACAAACTAAAGTATACATACATATCCAAATATAAACGAGTCCACAAAAGTATATGCATTAAGGCAAGTGGCTCAAGGATGTATATGTATATCTAATAGTTTAGACAAAATAGACATATACATGAAGTTAAATATATAAACATGAAAAAACATGTCCAAAAATGGGAATACAAGTCAATATATGAATCATCAAAACTAGACTATATTAGTACATCTAATAAGTACGAATGAGCATTCAAGCACAAACGTATAACGGTCTATTTGTGGCTCACTAGTTGTACAAGTGTATATCCTAGCTTTAATGAATGCTAACATTCAAACAAGTAATCAAAATATGAAGCATCAAAACAAAATAAAAAAAAAACTCATAAATATACATATGATCATTATGACAAATGCATATGCATTAGATCTATGATTTACACGATAACTAAAACATAGAGAGAACAAAAAATATGGATCCGTATTAAACATGGGTGTCTCAAATACTAATCATGTACATCACTAATCTAATAAACATGACATATGGCATAATGAACATTAAAACATGACATGCTACAAATGAATGATTTAATAAGCATGCAAACATAAAGGAAGTAAGAGATTGTTACCAAACCAATAGGGCAAATCTCCATGTCTCCAAAACATGGTGGTCTTCTCCACCAAATTCTCCTTGAAAGTGATGCATCCAAAATGTTCTCTTTAAGCTCGGAACGCATTCACCTCGAGGTACCATCGCTCTCACGTCATGTGAGAGCCCACACCTACATCAAATACAATAGGGGTGGTCTTTGGTACCCATACTCTTTTGGGTCCATGGGGCCTTTCCTACCCAAACAAATTTAGTTGCTAAATTTTCATCATGTATACGATCATAACAAAACTTAGCAAGGTGGCCCTTACGTCCACAATGTGTACAAGTGTACACATGAGCATACATCGTGTTATGGGTGTGTCCGTGAGGAGCATGTGTATGCCGTGGTTTGTGTGCATACAAAGATGGAATTTGTTTCTTGCGAAACATGGATTCCAAACATGTATAGTTTATAGCACAATGGCTCAAAGTGGAGCCCAAACAATCCATATTCTTCTTTAACAAATTTATATCATTTTTAATACTAGAAGATAAAGTGGAGCATGCAATAGGTGTGCTAGGTGAAGCTACACTAGCATGACAAACATGTGAATCTATATCATTTTTCAAATATTCATTTTTCTTAAGCAATCTTTCAATTCTTGTGAAATCAAATTTATTTTATTTTTTAAAGAATTATTTTCTTTTAATACAAAATCAAAATTTGAAGTTAAATCCTCATTTCTCTTCAAAATATATTCACAATCATTTTTGCTTTTCAAAATTTTGTTTTCATTAAGGGCGTGTTTGGATGTAAGGAATCGGAGTGAAGTGAGGAAGTGGGAAGTATAATTGCTCATTCCCTATCTATCCAAACACCGGAAAAGGAAAATAAGAAAACCCCCTTTTTCCTTTTTCATCTCTCTTTTACACAACTATTTTCTCACTTCTAGAGTGCTACAGTTAATTTGTGGTCATGTAAATCTCATTTATAATAAGTTATAGCATAAAACAGTAATTTTTTGGTCATGTAAATCTCACTTGCATTCTAATTACAATCTATTTTTTATTTTTCTTAATTAATTTTTATTTTTAAATTATTTTGCGGTCAACTTTGTGGTCAACTTTTCCATTTTCACTTTTCATTACCATCCAAACACCGGAAACGACAAAACATTTTCCAAACCACACTTCCCAACAACCATCCAAACACCAGAAAATTTACTACTCATTTCCCTTTTTCCTAAAGGAAATAAATCTTACTTCCTACTTCCTCACTTCACACCAATTCCTTAAATCCAAACAGACCCTAAGTGCAAGATCAAGTTGGGATTTAAGCGAGTCACTTTCACTTGAAATCTCATCCCTTTCCTGCAAAACATTCTCAAGTTTAGAAGATAAATTTTTATTTTTTTCTTTTAAATCAAGACTTTCCTTTTTCAAAAGTTTGTATTTTGAAATCAAATTTCACAATTTTTAGCAAGTTCATCATTCATGGCTTGAGCCTCCATACACTCATTGCAATATGAACTAGAACTAGCATCTAGTTGAGTGTCTGAGTGTACCTCAAGGGAGTCATTCTCTTGGACCATGAAGCAACGTTCATCGGACTCGTCTCTTCTAGATCTCCTCATCTTATCGATAATCTTTGGTAGCTCGAGAGAAGTAAAAATGCTCCATACTGCAAAAGCCGAATCATAGTGAGGAAAACACATGTAAATATTCTTTATGAAGAGATGCTCTAAGTACCTTTAGGGCTATTGCATTGGCCTCTATATGCTTGCTATCATTAGGGTAGGATTCCTTAGTAATGGCAAGGAAAACATGCAAGCCTAGGGCTTTTAAATGACAACTCATAAGAACCTTCCATATGTCAAGTCTAGAGATATCAAACTTGGGAGGAAAATTCATGAGTGCAAACTATATGTGTGCAAATGCAAATGAAGATTAGCAAAACAAAGATCACACTCCTAGGTGGTTAAACCTAATATCAGGAGCGTAGGCTCTGATACCAATTGAAAGTACACTTAGAGGGGGTGAATAGGTGTACGGCTAATCTAATGAACTAAATGCGGAAATTAAAAACTAATTGCAACAATGCTTAATACAACCAACGAGTGTAGCCGAATTCTCAGTCAAGGACTCTGGACTAACTCCTCTTGATTCCTCTGAATAAGAGTTGAGGCGCTATATGAAGCTCTCGTGGTTAAGAACAAGTGAGGCACACACAACAAACCAAGCATATAATATGAATGAGCAATATGAAATGATGTAATGGCACAATATAAAAGAGAGAGAGAGTAAGAGTCAATGGATCAAACGCAAACAACGAGATTGTTTTGAGGTTCGAGCACCCAGCTCTACGTCCCGCCTTCACACAGAAGGATTTCAAATCCACTAATTTGTCCACACAGGACTCCCACACAGGGAACCTCCACTGAGGATTTGGGCAACTACAACCGGGAGTGCACAACTCTTCTCTCAATTACAAATACCACCTCTACACTTAGAGGCTAGGCACAAAGCCACCACAAAGCTCAACCAACCTCACAAATGAGGGGTGGGTACAAAGCCAACCAATCAACCTCTCAATAGAGGGATAGGGCACAAAGCCACCACTCCACAAATCAACCTCTACCAAAGAGGGATAACACAAAGTAGGAGGGTTTACAACTTAGTGATCAAAAGATCACAAAACCAATCTTTTTCCACAAACACAAAGATCCTATAGATAGGATAGAATGAAACTCAAGTGTGAGAAAAAAATAAAGAAATGGAAAATAAATACTCAAAGAAAATCCTTGGGAAAGACTAAAAATAAAGATGAGAAGTTGAATAAAAAACACTTTTCCCAAAATCATTTTTCTTTGATTTTCCAAACCCTAGAAAAAACACCAAATAGAATGTAAACTTTAGAGCCCAAAACTTCTTTTTGATTGCTGCAAAAACACTAGTAAGATAAGAAAATAAGCACTCCAAAACTTGTTGAAAACTATTAAGAGAAAACCCAATTTATAGCTTCTTTAAAAAACTAGCCGTTGGCAGCCAATAATGGCCAGTTTTGACCATCCGGTCGACCTGGTCGACCGGCCAACGGTCAAAATTTGACCGTTGCCAACCACCCGGTCGTTCGCCCTTACCCGAGAGTAAGGGGACTTCAGTCGGTCGACCGTGCGGTCGACCGGCCAAACCCAATGGCTTTTGTGTACGTCTCGTGCACGTCCGGTCGACCGCCAGAGCCTAGCAGGAAGGGATTAGGGACTGAAAACTTAGGTTTTTAATATCATAAAAAAATCCCATAAAATCTCTAAAAATCCCAAAAATAGTTTTATTATAATACTTAGATATACAAACATGTGTGAAAATTTTCAACTCATATTTCAAACTTTTTGAACCATTTTTGTGTTATGAAAATTTTGCCGAAAACCAAAAACGGTATTTTCTAAAAACCAAACTTCTAAAGGAAAATACGATTTTTTTATAAACTTGTAAAAATATAAAAACATGATATTGAAACAACTTTTAGGCATGTAGTATATGGATATAATCCAATATACAAGAAAAGATATATATCTATGTTTTTGACTTTAAATCCAAAAATATGTTTTGTTAAAACACAAAACTCCAAACACATGAATAGGCATATCAAAATAAGTTTGTCTAAGATATGAAGCATACATGTATATAGAACATATCTAATATACATTTAAACAATGTAAACTTGTATTGATACTATCTATTCATGAAAATCAAGATCGGTTAAACAAAAATCAAAAACTAATACCAAAACATGAAACGTGTGTGTTGTGAACTTGAGCATACCACACTATCTAATCTTTACAAATAGATCTAAAACAAAACTAAACTATGTACCAAAGTCTTCTTGTAGAGTGCCGTCTCTAAGTTGACTCGATCCAAACCGTGATCCACCGAGCTTTACTCCAATGAGTGCTATATATGATCTTTGACGCTCGGGCTCTTGAATCACCATGTGAAAGCTTCCAAATATCTTGTTGAAGCTAATCACCTACTAATATCTTGATTAGAGATCTAAAACTAAATATCATAAGATTATTAGTAAACATAACTACATGAGTTAATCATCATCAAAACTAGAGTGGAAGGCCTCTGGGCCAACAGAGCTATCGGTGGCACTCGCAATGGTAAGGCGATTCCAATGCTATAGATTCACTTGGATTGTAATTGATACCAAAAGAAATGAAGTAAAAACAAGAAGGAAAGAAAATAGAAAGTAAACTTTAATTTAATTAAAAAATGATAAAAAGAAATAAAGAATATTACATTCAGTGTCACTCTAAATACAATTCCTCCTCTCTTTCTCTCATGAATCTCTTCTCTAATCTAAGTTTATAAATAAGCAAAAAATTACATTGAAAATAAAACAAAATCCTAAGTTAAACTAATGCGAAATCCTAATCCTAGCTCTTTGCTAGTACGCGGCTTTGCCTTCTACCTTTGGTGTTGTATTCATAAGTGAAATGGAAGTGGTGGAGGAGTATGAAGATATAGGGAGCAAACGCTCCCCCAACAACCTCAAAAGAGTCACGGATCCATGGCACCGTTGGGCCAGATTCGGGGGCGCATAGATTCTCTCATTTGGATACGTCTTGATCTTCGTTGGTCTTTCAGTTGGAGCTCTGGATTTGACAATATCCCCGTTGATCTTCAAGCTAACCAAATAGATCCATATAAATCTGATTTAACTGGCGTTTATTTAGTATTATCTTCTCTCCCTCCATTAATTATCACCTGCACAAATTAGACATTAAGATAAGATAATTTCAGAGTTTATTACACAATAAATATGGGAATATAGTAATAGATTATACAATATATGCGTATAATCAGTGGCCTAGGTTGAAAGGGAACTATAGGCCTCGATGGTTCTGGTGATGTCAGCTTCTGCTGACCGGTTGGCACTGGCACTATGGCCCTTAAATTCTGTCGATCGTGGGGCCACTGGCTGATCTGGTGCTCGCTCGATCCGCAGGGTAGACACAGATGATTGGCCAGCCTGCAATCCTTTTGGCATGCCCCAACTTATGACATTAATTGCACATGATTGACTTGGGGTGAGGTAGTGGTGTTGTCTAACGCTTTGGAAGTATTACACCCTGTGGTCTCACTGGAGGCCCTCCAGAGATTTGTCCAATCGGATGCTTTAGAACACCAGTATGCACCCTCCTTATCTTTTCTCTGAGTTGTTCTTATTCCCAGGCAGCCATTAGCTCCTCTGCAAAGGTCTTATATTTGAATGAGATGGGATACACTGAAACTCCAAGGTCAGCCCCTACTAGAATCTTTTGGCTCGATTCTCCTCGGTGGATACCATGTATGGTGCGAATATGCTAAGCTTGGAGAACTCGGCCACATATTCGTCAATGGTTTAGGTTTATAAATTTCTATTTCATTTCTATTTTGGCAGTGTCAAGGAAGAACTTGGAAAGGAATGCTTCTGAGAATTTTTCCCAAGAGATTAGTTTCTGCAAGTGGCACTTCTTGGTGAGCCACCATGAGCGGGCCACTCGAGTTAGTTGGATTTTGACCACATCCACCGATCTGCCTCCGAGACGCAATCTGCTATCAGCAGATTCTCTGCATCGATAAGCCACTACTCAGCATCCAGGGGCCTCCTCTCCTATGAATACGGCTGGGTGGAGTCGTCTAAAGTCTGACACAGTGGCTGACCCCAGCCACCCTCTCCAATGCTGCACTAACTCACTCATTTTGTTGTTGTTGGGCCTCTAACATAGCCCTCATGAGTTCCATTAGGTATGCACAACTATTGATCGTGACGAGGCGCCAGCTAGATGAAGGATAGGAAGTATTAGAGTTGGAGACGAAAGATAGGATATTCAATTCCCTAGGATGGACTCAAAAATTTTATTGTGTCTTATTACGTATACTGCAGTGAAGCAACTGGTCTCATACTATAGCTAAGAGCTAAGTCTCTCTAGAAAGTCTGTCTCTGATATCAAGAAAAATCATTTCACGCCCTACTTCCTGAGATACTTGGAAATGATGTCTGTCATAGCCGACTACGTGTACATGTGAAATGGGGGCACCCTGCGTTGCGTGTACACGCTAAGCCTACTATAGACATGTACAGTTGCAGAAATACAACAAAAATACTGCAGAAATATATTATGTACAATCTTACACAATAAATTTTTATAGTACATGTATAAGAGAGAGTTCATATACATGAGTCCATATCTAAGATTTTAGGGATGTACAATCCCTTCAAAAGTGGTCCAAAAGTACCAAAAAAAAAGTCCCATGAGGATTACAAGGTACAAAAAGTGGCTGAAGATCGTGAACTAGTCCTATTATTGCTAGTGACTCGATCCATCTAAAGAATCGGGTCTGAAGATCATTTTAACAATAGGACTAGTTCGACTATCAAAATCGATTGTAGTGACATCATGTTTCTCCTAGTGACTCGATCCAATTATTGACAATGATCACAACATTTGCAAAACTCATAGGCATCTTTGAAAAGATTGGGCCAATAAAATCCATACTGCAGAACTTTTTATATCGTCTTTTTGGGACCAAAGTGTCTACCATAGGCTTGATCATGATAGAATGAAATAATCATTTACCGAAATCTCGAAAGATGGTGCGTTGGGTAGTCGAGACAAGTGATCAGCTACCAAATTTTCAGATTCTTTCTTATCAGGAATTTCTACATCGAACTCTTGAAGCAAGAATATCCATCCATTGAGTCATGTCTTGGCATCTTTCTTGGCCAAAAGGTGTTTATGTGCAGCATGATCAATGAATGGTAATTGGTGAGCCAATTAAGTAAGACATAAACTTCTCGAGTGCAAACATCACTGCTAAAAATTCCTTTTCTATGGTGGTGCAATTGAATGTGCATCGTTAAGTGTCCTATTTGCATCGTATATTAAATGAGGATGTTTATCAAATCATTGACCTAAGACTGCACCAATCGCATAATTAGATTTCACACATAATCTTAAATGGTTGGTTCCAATTGGGCGCATGAATGATAGGAGCTGAGGTTAGCTCCTTCCTCAAGAGCTCAAATATCTTAAGGCATTTCGGAGTGATGTCAAAAGATACATCATTGGTAAGAGATTGGTCAAGGATCTAGTAATCTTACTAAAGTTCTTGATGAAACATCTATAGGAACCAACGTGTCTTAGGATAGACCTAATGTCTTTGACCGACTTGAGAGGTGGAAGATTGGGTATCAAATCGATTTTTGGCTTTGTCAACCTCAATCCCTTGTTTGATCATGAGTGACACTTCTCCCAATTGAGCATTAGATTCTTCTTCCTATACCGCATGAGGACCAAATTGAGATGGTGCGAACACTCTGAAAAAGTGTCACCAAAAATAGAGAAGTATCCATGAAGATTTCCAAAAAAATTTCCACCATATCAGAAAAAATACTAACCACACAATGTTGAAATGGGCGTATTGCATAACCCAAAGGGCATGCAACGATAGGCAAAGGTTCTGAAAGGACAAGTGAACATAGTTTTCTCCTGATCTTTGAGAGTGATTGAAATTTGATAACCAGAGTACCCATCAAAGAAACAATAGTACTCATGTCTGGCTAGACATTCAAGCATTTGATCGATGAAAGGCGAAGGAAAGTGATCTTTTCTTGTTTGCGGCATTAAGTTTTATGTGGTCGATGCAGACTTGTCAACCGGTTTGAATGCGCGTCAGGACTAACTCATCGGCGTCATTTTAGATCATGGTGATCCCGAACTTCTTAGGCAGGACTTGAACTGGGCTAACCCAAGAGCTATCAGAAATAGGATAAATGATCCTCTTGTCAAGACACTTCAATATATATTTCTAATTGTTTCTTTCATAACCGTGTAACTGCTTCTTTCATAACCGTGTTCAACCTACGTTGGGGATCCCTAACAAGTTTGGCTTTCTCTATTAAATGGATTATATGTTGAACAATGGTTGGACCAATCCCATTGATATCAGTCATGATCCATCCAATGGCTTCCCTATTCTCTCTCAAAATATATAAGAGGGTTTCTTCCTTATTGTTTGTTAGATCGGCCATAATGATGACAGAAAGTGTTTGGCACCTAAGTAGGCATACGTAAGATGTTCGGGCAAATACTTGAGTCCTACATAGGTGGTTCCTTAATAGATGGGCGCAATTGGGATCTAGACTCAACACTCAATGGCTCAAGACAAGTTCACATCATATGGACGACACATAGTTAGTCGTTAATCCAACTCATTAAGTAGCATGATTCATCATTAAAAATTTCCTCAAAACTTTGATCGCTGGAACTAAAATTTGATTATATGTATTAATCTCATAATGTTCACTAGAGACTCCTTGGATTAGGTTGACATCTAAGGGTTGGTCAGATGGATCACTTGGTTGTCTCCTTAGATTGAAGATGTTCAAATCAACTATCACATTTCCAAATATAAATTTCATTAGACGGGTACGATAATTGATCAAAGCATTGCATGTGGTTAGGAACGATCTACCTAGGATCACAAGAATCTGCCTCGAGGATTCCTAAAAGGTTCGATTTATAAATGATAAAATTCATTAAAGAATGAATTCACCGATCTTAATGAGCAGATCCTCTACCTCTTAGTAATTTTGACTGACATATCTGCCAATTGAAGGGTGATCTTGATGGGTTTCAACTCACTTACACCTAGTTGTTTGTAAACTGAATATGGAAGTAAGTTCACACTTGCACCTAAGTCTAGCAATGCCTTATCGATGATCATGCTTCCTATTGTGCATGAGATAGTAAGACAATCGGGGTCCTCATATTTCACGTGCATGGAGTTTGATAGGATCTCACTAATGTTGGCTACTAAAGAGACTTTCTTAGGTACATTAATGGCTCTTTTCTTAGTGCAAAAGTCCTTCAAAAATTTGGCATAGGACGGGACATGTTTGATTGCATCAAGAAGGGGATAGACTTTGACTTGTTTGAGACCTCCAAGATCTTCTCTATTTGAGCAGATTATTTCCTGAGTTTATTTGAAAATGGGTTCTTGGCTTGTATATAGACTCGTTGGCATTCAGTTCAGATTCAGTTCCCTTAGAATTATCTAAGGGAGAAGATGATAGATTAGATTCGGAAGGCAATGTGATGGATTGATCGGGCATGACAACTTGGTTGTCAACTTGCCTTCCGGACCTTAAGGTGTGAATCACATTCATGTAAGCTGAGTTGACGTGATTTGGTTTAGCATCTTTGGATTTGTGATAGGTTGACTTTAGAAAGGTTCTGTTTTCTCTCTCACCAATCGCACTAGCTAAGTGACCTACTTGCATTTCTAATTAGGCTATGACTTAAGAATTGACATTGAGTAGTGATCAGTCATATATATTGCATATATATTATCACATTATCATGTTTATTTTCTAATAAATCTCATTAATAAGTCTTATTTTTATTTAATAATGTGCAGGCCCATTATTAAAGGAAAGGGAAGAGAAACGAGCCCAAAAACCTATCAAAATTCTGATTTAATTCAGAATTAATTTGAAATTAGAAGATCAAGGCAAATCAAGGTAAATCAGAGAAGATAAAACTGGTTGAAAATCAGTTAGAACAAATCTTTATAAATTATTAATTAAAGCCAAAGATCAAAGACAGTTTCGTCAAATCCAGGAGCTGAAAAGGGAAATCCAGAACCAGATAAAGGGAAATCGCTAAACCAGGGAGTACCACCAAGTGGGTGTGGCTAGGCCACTTGGACACACCCTGGCCATGAAAACGCAGCCAAAGTCGCGTTTTCGCGGCTTGGTTGAGTTAGTTGGGGGAGCGTTTGCTCCCCCTATCTTCATACGCTCTCCCTCACTTTGTTTTTTCCTATAAATACTGCATTCAAAAGAGAAGAAGAGACCGAAAATTAGTTTAAGTTTTTCTTCTTGTTTTTAGGATTTAGGTTCTTTGTTAAATAATATTGAGAAGTTGTATCTCCATTTTTAATTCATAGTTCAGTCTAGATACAAGTGAAAGAGAGGAAAAGAGTGATTGTAATCTGAAGTTGAAGTGACATCAATAAAAGTTCAAAGCTTCTCTTCTTCTCCAATTCACGGGTATGTGTTATTTCATTTACATGTCTTATTTTACTTTAATCATGAGTAGCTAAATTCATTTTTTTGGGCTCACTATCATCTCACTCTCTCTCCGATCCTTCTCTTATTTTGAATGATTTTGTTGTAAAGAACCCAACGGATTCATATATGTACCTTAAACTAAGCCTTTCTTCTTTGAAAGTGTTCTTGAAGGCACATGAGGATGGGTTTGAATTTCTGAACTTTTATTTTTTTAAAATATCACTTGAACTTGTTTTTATTTCATACTTGAAAGATAACTTGATGATTTAACATTCAGTTCAAGACAATTTCTTAAAAAAAAGAGTTAACTTTTCTAAACAATCTTATTTGCTTTGCTTAGAACTTTCGAAACTCAAGCTTAAGTTTTTGCCTATGATCAAGTTGAGGCACTGAGAGTTTCAAGAGAAGAACATATCATTGAGTAGTAAGATAGTGAGCCCAGATCTTTTTTCATAATTAAAAACAACAAATCAATCTTCAACCCTTTTTAAAATTAACTTTTCCAAAGCCTTCTCTAAGTTTTCAATTTTTCTTTTAACCACT
The DNA here is from genome assembly GCA_038442645.1 of Agave tequilana. Taxonomy (NCBI): domain Eukaryota; kingdom Viridiplantae; phylum Streptophyta; class Magnoliopsida; order Asparagales; family Asparagaceae; genus Agave; species Agave tequilana. The sequence continues at coordinate 78,141 of JAVJIF010017999.1, read as the reverse complement.
TCCTTACTCTCCATTCTCTTTTTCAATATATATAAAAAAAACACCAACACCATTTTTTGTTCTTTAACAATTCATCAAAAAGCTTCTATCGCATTTCTCCTCGTGGACGCGACCCGTTAGCCCAAAGCTAGACAGTAACTCTCACTGCTTTCTCTTTCAATCAATTTTTGGCGCCGTTGTCGGGGAGGGAACAGTGTAATTATTTTCTAACAAGTTTGGTGCCTTATTTTAGGGACGTCAAGGAATTAGATTTAGCACTCAAGCCTTGCAGGAGAAGACTTGCTATTCTGTGCCCCTACTCTAAAAAGTAGAAAATAGAATTTCAAGAAATTGCAGCGAAAAAACTTAAAATTTTTGGACTACTATAAACTCTTTTTTGTAGAACATATTTCTTTGCAAAAATATAATTTTTGTGTATTATTTCTACTATATCTAATATTCACACTCCTTGTTTTTAATCCAACAGTAATTTGATTGATTGCCAATTGCTTAAAAAATGCTTAGACTTGCATTCTAGGCATTTGTCTAATCACGTTTCTTTTACAATTACTGCTGAAGATAGCTGGAGACAAGGTACGTATGCATAGCATATAGTTTAGGAAACATTCTTGGGTGATATTTGCTTGTGAATGTTACTTTTTTATATCTTACATACTTTGCACAATCAATCTTAAGGGCAACACCCAAAATAAGATAAAGTGGGAAAGTTATTACCCTTACTTAGCTCACAAATCATCTTCAAGCACGCACAACCTAAGTCTAATTTAAAATCTGATAGACGTTGGCCTTAGGGACATCTCGAACTCATTAGAAGATTATCCTAAGGGGGAAGGTGTAAGAATTTGACTCCTACCAAATCAGTGTCTAAGGATAGGGATTGAGGGACGAAACCCCGAAGGCTGGTAGTTTGGCTTAATTGGGCCCGTCGCTTTTGCGTGGATACCTCCCACCAATCTTGCCCTGACTTGGCTGATTAGCTTGTGGTTAAAGTTTGCATATACCTCCTATGGACAATCAACCAATTAGGAGTTGTCTAGGTCAAGGTTATTTTAGACTAGGCTTGGTTGTTAATTCTTGTTGACTATTGATGAACTTGTTTGTGATAGTGTTTGTATATGCAAGTGTGGTCAAGAGACCCTAATACATTTGGTTAACTAGAAACACATCACCACCCAAGTTCGACCCAAGACCAGATTCGGTTATGGGTCAACTGACATCTTTGCAGGACAGGTTCTATACCATTGAACCACATTCCATATTGCATCCAACTTTCATCAGTTGGTAAATACAACTTTGAGCTTAAACCTCAGTTTATCAACATACTCTCTAAGTTACATGGCTTAGAGTCTGAAGATACTTATTTCTTCATAAGAAAATTTGACAAAGTATGCTTAATGATGAAAATCTTACACCTTATAGATGATGCTATTAGGTTGAGATTTGTCCCATTTGCTCTTAAGGACTTAGCCAAGAAATGACTTTACAGTTTAGCGGCCAGCTCTATAACATCATGGGATGGTTTCATCAAGGTCTTCTTGAAGAAATTCTATCCAATTTATAAGACCGCACCCATTAGGAAGAACATCATGTAGTTTAAGTAAGAACCTAGTGAACCATTTTGGAGGTACTTTAAATGCTTTAAAGACCTCCTTGTCTAATGTCCTCATCATGGAATAGAGAAATAGCGATAATGCTAAATTCTTTATGACGGTTTATACTACTCAACCAAGACCCTCTTAGAAACCATGTTCCAGGGGGATTCTTGCAGAAGGATGAGAATGAAGATGAAATTTATATGAGGATCTAGCTAAAAAGACCATCCAATAGGAACCAACTAGTGAAAACTCGAGAAATTCAAACCCCATTTCTTCAAAAAGAGGTCTCCATTCAATTGAATCATCCATAGCTAACGAGGCTAGAATAGAAAACCTAGCGAGAAGAGAGAAAGTTTTAGAAACTAAGGAACCAAGTCTGGTCAATCAAGTCAGCCCAAACCAATTTTTAATTCTGGGCTATACTTACTGTCAAACCATGAATCATGTGTTTGAGGAGTGTCCTATGTTTCAATCTCAACAATAATTTCCGAAACCGATGAATACGGCCTTTTCAAGGCCCAATAATAATCCTTATGCACCAACGTACAATCCTGACTGGAGAAATCACCCGAATTTCTCATGGAGCCAAAACAACAATGATCACTCGCGATCAAACCATTCAAGCCCTTCCATCATTCCAATAATTCTTCCAATCATCAACCCAACTTTCCTAATTACCATCACAATTCTTCTAACAATCTTTCAAATTATCAAAACTTTACCAACCAAGCTCCATAATCTTCCTTTCAGAATCCTCAACTTGAAAGGAGAATGACTGATTTTGGGAGAAACATGAAAAGGTACATGAAGAACCAAAATTCCCTCATGCAAATAATACAGAGTCTAGAGGTTCAAATGAGCCAATTAGTCAATCCACAGAATAAGAGGCAAAAGGGTACCTTACCCAATCAGCCAATAATGAATCCTAGGAATTCTCAACAAGCTCATTTGGCTGAGGATCAATCATTGAATCAATGTAATATTGTTCATACATTGAGGTCAGGAAAGAAAATTGATAATCAAGTGTCAACACCATCAATCCCATTCAGCACTACCACACACAAGCATCCACCTCATCTAGTCTCAATCCTTCTAAATCTAACGAATCTGAAATGGATAAGTCAACCATTCAGGTGCACAAGCCTATAGTACCATTTCTTAATAGGCTGAGAATAACAAACAAAATCCACACATGGATAAGATAATTGAGATCTTCAACCAAGTGAAGATAAATGTACCACTTCTTAATGCCATCCAACAAGTCCCATCCTATGCAAAATTTCTTACGGACATGTGCACCAAGAAGAGAGACTAATGTGCCTAAGAAAGTCTTCTTAGCTACTAACATTAGTGAGCTACTGTCAGGTCCGATCCCTTTCAAGTACGAGGATCCAGGTTATCCCACTATTGCCTATACTATAGGACAAGTCGAGTTTAGTTGTAAGATCCCTAGCTAGTAATACAGTATTTTCATTTTTCTAAAAGTATTTATTTTGAATTACTGATTATTTTTATTTCATCAACTTGATTTATTATTTTCTTCCTTGTGATTATTTCTATTATTAAATATGGGAATTTATTTTTAAGATAGTAAATGGTAATTTGGTTTTATGTTTACCATTATTTTATTATGATTATTTGTTGCTATTACGAATATTGATTGATATTATTGGTAGTGGATATTCTATTATTTCATTGTTAATTATTTTTATTATTATTATTAGTGCTACCATTATTTTATTTATTTTAATATTAGTATTATTAGTGATGCTGTTAATTTCTTTATTTCTATTGCTATAGTTGTTCCGATTATATGTTTGTTTAGTAGTAGCATTATTTCCTCTCCCTTGTACCCTTTATCCTATTACCCATACCCGTTTGGATTCCATAACCCATTACCCGTTTCTATTTTCTAAATCCAAACCCATTTGGATCAAACCCACTACCCGTTACTCTATTTGGATTAACCGAAACCCATTCCTAATCCAACCCGCTACCCATACCCAATAACCCATCTTATATATGATCCTATTTCCTAATCTATTTTTAATCCTAACCCTTAAACTAAAACCTAAACCTAATCACCATCTAAACCCCTCCCCAATGCACAGCCGCCTCCATCTCTACCCAACTCGCAGCCGACCCCTTTCTCCTGTGCGCGCCATCACCAGATCCGCACCCCATCCCCTCTGCGCAGGCGCAGGCCCACCAGCGACCATGGCAGCACCTCCTCCCCAGGTCACCGGAGCTCCTCCACCAGCAGCCACCCTGGTGCGGCAGCAGGCCGCCCAGATCCTCCAATCCAGCGCCCACCGCAGCAGCGCACTGGATCCCCATTGGCCGGCCTCCTCCCTGCCGCACAGCCGCAGCAGGCCATCGCTGGCGAGATCCGCACCAGCGTGAGCCCAGCAGACCGCAGCCGGCTTCCTCCCCTTCGTGCGCGCGCGTCCAGGCAGCACGGTCCCCGCCGGAGCCCCCCTCTCGTCTTCGGTGAGATCCGGCGAAGCCCAGACCACCAGTCCAGTGCACCCCCTCAGGCTTGCCGAACTCTCTGTGCACAGCCCTGGCGACGGCAGCAGCCATGGCACGTCCCGACGACTCTCCGGTCGCCTCCGCCTGGCCGTCCACTCCTCCGTCGAGCCACCGGCCGTCGGAGATCACCGCCGCGAGCCATCCTTCTCACGCTGTGAGTCAGATCTTCTCCTTCTCTATTAATTAATTTGGGCTGTTATTTATGTATGAGTTTTAGATGTTTCCTTTTCTCTCTATTAATATGTTAGTGGTAACATTTATGTGCACTTGGGTTTTGGTCAGTGGCTGCATGTATGTGTGAGACAGATTATATCTCCCTACCTCTCTGGATATAGAATTTGTGAGCATGGTCGAGTAAGTGATGGATGTGTATGTATGTTTGGATAGGCATGTTTATATGTAGTATATATATATATGCCTATGTGTGAGTGGGTGTTTGTGAATGGGAGTATTAATAGTGATATATATAGGAGTATGTATTTATTTAAGTGTTTGTGTATATATGTGTACACTCGTATATACGTACGTATATGCATGTACGTGGATGTACACATGTGTGTCGGTGTGCACGGGTGGGTGTTGAGTGTATATTTTTATTTATCTGTATGATTGGTTACGTGTTACAGTATTTCGGGTTCGTTTGGTGAGATCCAGACCAGCAACAGTGACAACAACAACAAGGACAGCCGTGCACCATCCAGACCGCCCCATCTTCCCCGGGCGAGCAGCGAGTTCTCCTGATCCATGCCAAGCCGTCGTCGGAGACTGGCACAGTGACCTTCTCCAGTGCCTTGGCCACCCTCCCGTGCAGTCCGATGGCGAGGAACGACACCACAGCGACCGCGGCAGCGACTCGCCCGGTGACGCGCACAGCAGCAACCACCCAGATCTAGCGCGCAGGCAGCGAGCGAGCGGCAATTCCAGGCCCTTCCGGCGAGCGCGAGATCCCCAGCTTGCAGCCAGGCCTTCCTCAGTACCCTGGCTACCGTCCTATGCAGTCCGACAGCGAAGAGCGGCACCACAGCGACCGTAACGGCAACTCGCCCGGTAACGAGCAGATTCCCCAATGTGAGTGTCTCTTCCTCCTTCTCTCTTTTATTAAGTGATTGCAGCTATTATTGTATATGTTATGTAATTGTTGAGTAGAATACTTAGATTACATGTTTATGTATGGGAATCTTTAAGTATGGTAGTGGATTATCTTTTCCCTTTATGTTACATGATGAATGCATAGAAATAAGAGATGCATATCTAAGATGTTGGAATCCTTTATTTACCATATGAATGCTTAGATTTCTAGTGTAGTCATGTGTGTTGAAGAGTATGTAAGTACTGGAGAGAGTATGAGAAGAATAAGTGATGGTGTATCTCTGATTTCTATTCTGGCAGGGGAGTTAGTCGACTTGGCCCACTTGATTAGTCGACTATACTTTCCCCCAGTCGACTTGTATATAGCCTTAGTCGACTAATATGAGTCTGACTGCTGTGTATGGTTACTTGATGGATTGTGGACTTCACCCATGGATTACGTATTGGTTATTGATAGATGTATATGATATCGAGGGATAGATATTGGATGGAATGACTTGACTTATCATGATAGAACTTAGAGGCATGAATATGTTGTGATGCCGAGTGTTGGGATATCATGACTGATCTTAATAGGAGAAGGAATTGTGAATACTTATGAATCAGAGTTGTATGTTAGAGTGAGAGGATTAGTAATGGATATTATTATATGATGGAACAATAATTATTATATCAGATTACTAGATGTGAAATGGAACTATTGGGATTATGAATTAGTTGTGATGACTTGGATCTATAGTTGAGTATATGAGAACTAACAGATGATATGTCGTTGATGTTTAGTATTAGAAGTTGCTATTCTACATTGCAGTTGATTGAGGACATATTGGATGTGAACTTATCTTAATAAAAGATTATGACGATTGGATTGGTACATGAACTTATTCGGAGTTGGACTGAACTTGTGTTATAGATGATATTGGATTTACATCCTTTATGATTAAGCCCGATCTGCATTAAGATGAGATGATATATTTCAAGTAGAGTACTTTCCAGACTTGATATTCATTTATTGGTGATGACTTGATGATGATTCATTCAGAGGTTGATGTATACTTGTTATGATGTTAGAGACTGGATTACTTCAGTTATCAGAGATGACTTATTATGATAGTGAGTCTATTTGATATTAGTGATGCTGTACTTCGGATTTACCAGTTACCAGTTTATCACTTATTAGTGAAATTACTTGTTGTTGATTATATGATGTACACAGAGTTTATAGCAGTTATCAGTTTATCAGTTGGCGAGACTGTTTGTTGGTGATCATAAGATATGTACTTCAGAGTTATATGAGTTGGCAGAGATCTGTACCAGTTATAGTTGTTAGTGACACTAGTTGTCTGTGACACTATTGTGTTAGTGGCACTATTGTGTTAGTGACACTATTGTGTTAGTGGCTAAATCTCCAGTATTCTATTCAGATGTCAGATATTAGTTGTCGGATATCACAGTTATCGGATATCAGAGTTGTCAGATATCACAGTTGTCAGATATCATGGTTGTGCGATATCACAGTTGTCAGATATCACAGTTGTCAGATATCAGTTATCAGTTACCAGTTGTCAGATTATCAGCTAGTGTTGACATCAGTAGTTATTAGAGATATTGGTTACTATTACATATTAAATCACATTGATTGTTTGTTAATAAAAGACACCATAATCCGGGGAACAAGGGGTAATTGCCTGATGATGCATGTCGTGTATTTTGGGAGGATTCTTATGGTACCGAGTTGTGGGTTCCAACCATAGGGAACCAAGGTAGTACTGGCTACCTATTCAGTTGTCAGTTGTCAGGGCTATTCCCGGATTACGGCGCCACACTAGTTGTCTTTTCATGTGGGGCTGTGGTCTTCAGTTGTCAGAGCCTAACGGCTTGTCCTGGTTCAGTGCCAGGGGTGTTAGACCGTGGTACCGGGCATGCACGGTACTCTTCCAAAACATATGCACTACATTGGCAGGCAGTTACAACAACGGTAACATTGTTTGATATGTGGAAAAACGGCTGTGGTATGGGACACAGCTAAGTACTACATTAGTTAGGTTAATAATAACCAACCAGACTAGTGACATATAGGTTTCACACCTTGACATCAGCTATTAGTTTACATTTGTGATAGTTGACTTGATATCAGTTGTTTGTCCACCGTTGAGATAGTTGACATTTATATCAGTTGTTAGTTTACAGATGAGATAGTTGTCTTATATCTTTGTTGATATTGATATCAGATATGCTTCAGTTCAGATGTTTATCATGTCATGATATTTAATTATCTTATATCTGCAGTTGTTTATCTGTTATTCAGTTGTGCTATATTTGCAGTTGCTCTTATTGTTATTTATGCACATGTTCTTATGCACGAGCTATTTCCCTTTTACACACACACTTACCATGGTCGCGTTCTGACGACCCTGGATTTGCACGTCCAGATATTGGACGGTTTGTTTCTAATGTGCAGGTGTTCGTTGAGGCTGTACGCTTCGCGAATAGCTGGAGCTTCTCCCTATTCTATTCTGGTACTTTTATATTTCTAGCCATCGTATCATTTCCTGTTTCTTGTTATATCAGTTCAGTTGTTATTCCAGTCTTGATTCATATGATATCATGCGTGGTTGCTCATATGTGATATTGCAGTATTCAGTATTTATTTCAGTTAGATTTATAACTTGTTTCAGGTTACTTAAGGCTTAGCGCGTATGCGTGAGGGATTTCCTTGCGTATATGCGTCGCCGACTCATGTCGCGTCTCCGCTCCAGCGTTTTTTTGGGAAGCGGGGCGTGACAGGGTTTTCTTGGTATCAGAGCCTAGGTTTTCGACTTGCGATGTTGAATTTTTGACTTTTGTTTCGCAAGATGACCTAGTTCATACCGGAAACTTGAAAACAAGCTATAGTTGCACTGCAATATACATATACCATCCATTATGATATTCAGTCCATTTGGAATTGGCCGTCCTTCCTTTGGAAATCCTTATCTTTGATCGTTGGATATCCTTGATTTCTACTCTTCTTTTGAGTGATTTGGATTTTCATCTTGATTTCATCCTTCCTTTCTATTCTATTTCTTTCCATTCTATCTCTTGGGAGTGGTTACTTCATGTTGAAGCTGGTAGCAGAATCAGAGTAGCGCAGCGGAAGCGTGGTGGATTTATGATGTGCGGAGAAGTGATGTGAAGTTTGTTTGTTTTCTCCTTTGATTTTGGGATTATTTTTGCCATTTCCTACTTTATTGAATTTCGGGGACGAAATTTTTAATAAGGTGGGTAGAGTGTAAGATCCCTAGCTAGTAATACAGTATTTTCATTTTTCTAAAAGTATTTATTTTGAATTACTGATTATTTTTATTTCATCAACTTGATTTATTATTTTCTTCCTTGTGATTATTTCTATTATTAAATATGGGAATTTATTTTTAAGATAGTAAATGGTAATTTGGTTTTATGTTTACCATTATTTTATTATGATTATTTGTTGCTATTACGAATATTGATTGATATTATTGGTAGTGGATATTCTATTATCATTTCGTTGTTAATTATTTTTATTATTATTATTAGTGCTACCATTATTTTATTTATTTTAATATTAGTATTATTAGTGATGCTGTTAATTTCTTTATTTCTATTGCTATAGTTGTTCCGATTATTATGTTTGTTTAGTAGTAGCATTATTTCCTCTCCCTTGTACCCTTTATCCTATTACCCATACCCGTTTGGATTCCATAACCCATTACCCGTTTCTATTTTCTAAATCCAAACCTATTTGGATCAAACCCACTACCCGTTACTCTATTTGGATCAACCCGAAACCCATTCCTAATCCAACCCGCTACCCATACCCAATAACCCATCTTATATATGATCCTATTTCCTAATCTATTTTTAATCCTAACCCTTAAACTAAAACCTAAATCTAATCACCATCTAAACCCCTCCCCAATGCACAGCCGCCTCCATTTCTCCCCAACTCGCAGCCGACCCCTTTCTCCTGTGCGCGCCATCACCAGATCCGCACCCCATCCCCTCTGCGCAGGCGCAGGCCCACCAGCGACCATGGCAGCACCTCCTCCCCAGGCCACCGGAGCTCCTCCACCAGCAGGCCACCCTGGTGCGGCAGCAGGCCGCCCAGATCCTCCAATACAGCGCCCACCGCAGCAGCGCACTGGATCCCCATTGGCCGGCCTCCTCCCTGCCGCACAGCCGCAGCAGGCCATCGCCGGCAAGATCCGCACCAGCGTGAGCCGAGCAGACCGCAGCCGGCTTCCTCCCCTTCGTGCGCGCGCGCGTCCAGGCAGCACGGTCCCCGCCGGAGCCCCCCTCTCGTCTCCGGTGAGATCCGGCGAAGCCCAGACCACCAGTCCAGTGCACCCCCTCGGCTTGCCGAACTCTCTGTGCACAGCCCTGGCGACGGCAGCAGCATGGCACGTCCCGACAACTCTCCGGTCGCCTCCGCCTGGCCGTCCACTCCTCCGTCGAGCCACCGGTCGTCGGAGATCACCGCCGCGAGCCATCCTTCTCACGCTGTGAGTCAGATCTTCTCCTTCTCTATTAATTAATTTGGGCTGTTATTTATGTATGAGTATTAGATGTTTCCTTTTCCTTTTCTCTCTATTAATATGTTAGTGGTAACATTTATGTGCACTTGGGTTTTGGTCAGTGGCTGCATGTATGTGTGAGACAGATTATATCTCCCTACCTCTCTGGATATAGAATTTGTGAGCATGGTCGAGTAAGTGATGGATGTGTATGTATGTTTGGATAGGCATGTTTATATGTAGTATATATATATGCCTATGTGTGAGTGGGTGTTTGTGAATGGGAGTATTAATAGTGATATATATAGGAGTATGTATTTATTTAAGTGTTTGTGTATATATATGTGTACACTCGTATATACGTACGTATATGCATGTACGTGGATGTACACATGTGTGTCGGTGTGCACGGGTGGGTGTTGAGTGTATATTTATATTTATCTGTACGATTGGTTACGTGTTACAGTATTTCGGGTTCGTTTGGTGAGATCCAGACCAGCAACAGCGACAACAACAACAAGGACAGCCGTGCACCATCCAGACCGCTCCCATCTTCCCCGGGCGAGCAGCGAGTTCTCCTGATCCATGCCAAGCCGTCGTCGGAGACTGGGACAGTGACCTTCTCCAGTGCCTTGGCCACCCTCCCGTGCAGTCCGATGGCGAGGAACGACACCACAGCGACCACGGCAGCGACTCGCCCGGTGACGCGCACAGCAGCAACCACCCAGATCTAGCGTGCAGGCAGCGAGCGAGCGGCAATTCCAGGCCCTTCTGGCGAGCGCGAGATCCCCAGCTTGCAGCCAGGCCTTCCTCAGTACCCTGGTTACCGTCCCATGCAGTCCGACAGCGAAGAGCGGCACCACAGCGACCGTAACGGCAACTCGCCCGGTAACGAGCAGATTCCCCAATGTGAGTGTCTCTTCCTCCTTCTCTCTTTTATTAAGTGATTGCAGCTATTATTATATATGTTATGTAATTGTTGACTAGAATACTTAGATTACATGTTTATGTATGGGGATCTTTAAGTATGGTAGTGGATTATCTTTTCCCTTTATGTTACATGATGAATGCATAGAAACAAGAGATGCATATCTAAGATGTTGGAATCCTTTATTTACCATATGAATGCTTAGATTTCTAGTGTAGTCATGTGTGTTGAAGAGTATGTAAGTACTGGAGAGAGTATGAGAAGAATAAGTGATGGTGTATCTCTGATTTCTATTTTGGAAGGGGAGTTAGTCGACTTGGCCCACTTGATTAGTCGACTATACTTTCCCCCAGTCGACTTGTATATAGCCTTAGTCGACTAATATGAGTCTGACTGCTGTGTATGGTTACTTGATGGATTGTGGACTTCACCCATGGATTACGTATTGGTTATTGATAGATGTATATGATATCGAGGGATAGATATTGGATGGAATGACTTGACTTATCATGATAGAACTTAGAGGCATGAATATGTTGTGATGCCGAGTGTTGGGATATCATGACTGATCTTAATAGGAGAAGGAATTGTGAATACTTATGAATCAGAGTTGTATGTTAGAGTGAGAGGATTAGTACTGGATATTGTTATATGATGGAACAATAATTATTATATCAGATTACTAGATGTGAAATGGAACTATTGGGATTATGAATTAGTTGTGATGACTTGGATCTATAGTTGAGTATATGAGAACTAACAGATGATATGTCGTTGATGTTTAGTATTAGAAGTTGCTATTCTACATTGCAGTTGATTGAGGACATATTGGATGTGAACTTACCTTAATAAAAGATTATGACGATTGGATTGGTACATGAACTTATTCGGAGTTGGACTGAACTTGTGTTATAGATGATATTGGATTTACATCCTTTATGATTAAGCCCGATCTGCATTAAGATGAGATGATATATTTCAAGTAGAGTACTTTCCAGACTTGATATTCATTTATTGGTGATGACTTGATGATGATTCATTCAGAGGTTGATGTATACTTGTTATGATGTTAGAGACTGGATTACTTTAGTTATCAGAGATGACTTATTATGATAGTGAGTCTATTTGATATTAGTGATGCTGTACTTCGGATTTACCAGTTACCAGTTTATCACTTATTAGTGAAATTACTTGTTGTTGATTATATGATGTATACAGAGTTTATAGCAGTTATCAGTTTATCAGTTGGCGAGACTGTTTGTTGGTGATCATAAGATATGTACTTCAGAGTTATATGAGTTGGCAGAGATCTGTACCAGTTATAGTTGTTAGTGACACTAGTTGTCTGTGACACTATTGTGTTAGTGGCACTATTGTGTTAGTGACACTATTGTGTTAGTGGCTATATCTCCAGTATTCTATTCAGATGTCAGATATTAGTTGTCGGATATCACAGTTGTCGGATATCAGAGTTGTCAGATATCACAGTTGTCAGATATCATAGTTGTGAGATATCACAGTTGTCAGATATCACAGTTGTCAGATATCAGTTATCAGTTACCAGTTGTCAGATTATCAGCTAGTGTTGACATCAGTAGTTATTAGAGATATTGGTTACTATTACATATTAAATCACATTGATTGTTTGTTAATAAAAGACACCATAATCCGGGGAACAAGGGGTAATTGCCTGATGATGCATGTCGTGTATTTTGGGAGGATTCTTATGGTACCGAGTTGTGGGTTCCAACCATAGGGAACCAAGGTAGTACTGGCTACCTATTCAGGTTTCAGTTGTCAGGGCTATGCCCGGATTACGGCGCCACACTAGTTGTCTTTTCATGTGGGGCTGTGGTCTTCAGTTGTCAGAGCCTAGCGGCTTGTCCTGGTTCAGTGCCAGGGGTGTTAGACCGTGGTACCGGGCATGCACGGTACTCTTCCAAAACATATGCACTACATTGGCAGGCAGTTACAACAACGGTAACATTGTTTGATATGTGGAAAAACGGCTGTGGTATGGAACACAGCTAAGTACTACATTAGTTAGGTTAATAATAACCAACCAGACTAGTGACATATAGGTTTCACACCTTGACATCAGCTATTAGTTTACATTTGTGATAGTTGACTTGATATCAGTTGTTTGTCCACCGTTGAGATAGTTGACATTTATATCAGTTGTTAGTTTACAGATGAGATAGTTGTCTTATATCTTTGTTGATATTGATATCAGATATGCTTCAGTTCAGATGTTTATCATGTCATGATATTTAATTATCTTATATCTGCAGTTGTTTATCTGTTATTCAGTTGTGCTATATTTGCAGTTGCTCTTATTGTTATTTATGCACATGTTCTTATGCACGAGCTATTTCCCTTTTACACACACTCACCATGGTCGCGTTCTGACGACCCTGGATTTGCACGTCCAGATATTGGACGGTTTGTTTCTAATGTGCAGGTGTTCGTTGAGGCTGTACGCTTCGCGAATAGCTGGAGCTTCTCCCTATTCTATTCTGGTACTTTTATCTTTCTAGCCATCGTATCATTTCCTGTTTCTTGTTATATCAGTTCAGTTGTTATTCCAGTCTTGATTCATATGATATCATGCGTGGTTGCTCATATGTGGTATTGCAGTATTCAGTATTTATTTCAGTTAGATTTATAACTTGTTTCAGGTTACTTAAGGCTTAGCGCATATGCGTGAGGGATTTTCCTTGCGTATATGCGTCGCCAACTCATGTCGCGTCTCCGCTCCAGCGTTTTTTTGGGAAGCGGGGCGTGACATTAGTCATGCATTTCTTGACTTGGGGGCAAGTATCAACTTGCTCCCCTTCTCAGTTTATCAACAACTCAGGTTGGGCGATCTTAGTCCAACTCGAGTCACAATCCAACTGGCTGACCGTTCTATGAAAGTTCTCAAGGGGAAATTAATGATGTCCTTATCCGGGTCGGGGAGTTTATCTACCCCGTTGATTTTATAGTTCTTGAGACACAACCTGTGTCCAATCCTAGGGCGTAAACTCCTGTTATCCTAGAGCGCCCATTCCTTGCTACTGTCAACGCTATTATCAATTGTAGAAGTGGGTCCATGAGGTTAACCTTTGAGGATATGACTAGAGAAGTCAATGTTTTCAACCTAAAAAAATAACCTCGTAAGATAAGAGAACAGACGTTTGAGGTAAACTTCGTTGAAAACAATTATGATGAAGAAAGTGCAGGTATAGAGAATGACTCTCTGCTTCTTGATTAATTATTTAAGAATGAATACGATTATATTAATAAGAAGACATATGTTGGATATCCTAATTTTAGAGTTCCCTTAAAAAAAAAAGAAAATTGGATTTGAATATCTTCACTTTCGATGAGCCAATCAATGATATATTGCATGAGAATATAATTCAAGAACCTCCAATTGACCTAATCTTTGAAAACTTCTTCAAAGAAGAACTCATGTGTTTGGATAATTCAACTAGGGATATTTTGGTTAATTACACTCCTCCAGGGGAAAGTGTTGATCTAAATTTTGAGGAGATGTATGGAACTGAGTTAGAATTTTTAGGCATTCATAGGGAGAAAGTTTCAACTGAGAAGTATGATGGTGATCAATTTTTGAATAATGGATGTAGACATATGAGGAAGAAAAATTTAAGAAAGGTGAGACTGGGAAGGAAGAGAGCTAAATGATAAAAAGATTGGCCTCCCCACTATGCCCTATAAAGAGAACCCATTAGAATGATGGGAAGAGAGCTAGAGGGTTGAGACCTAAAAAGATCTAGGTGTGGGAGAAATATGATGTTGTACATATTTTTGTATACTATATATATATATATATATATATATATATATATATATATATATATATATATATATATATATATATATATATATATATATATATATTTTATACATTTTTTTAACTTTATTTTATGCATTCATGCATTAAAACCATACATGGAGGACAATGCATGAGATAAGTGTGGGGGAGGGCACTAACATGACTAATATAACTATAAAAAAAACTTTTAAAAAAATAAACAATATTTTGATATATTTTTTGTAAGAAATTAAGTCAATTTTAAGGAATAGGAGAATCATAATTAGGATTTCTTGGTCAAAATAAGATGACTTGTTTGATTTTTAGGGTTAGGAAAAAAATTTGTGAAAGTAATTTAGTCTTGATCTTGACCTTGATGAAATATGCACAATTTATACACTTACACACTTATGGTTCAAAAACAAAGATTTCTTATGCCTTATTATAAAAAATATATATGTATAAAAAATAAATAAATCTAATTATTGATTAGCTAGGTGCTTTGACCTAAGTAAGGCTTGGTATTTATGCTAAAGTTGATCAGATAAGTTTGATATATATATATATATATATATATATATATATATATATATGTATATATGTATGTATGTATGTATGTAAATCCTCTGATTAAGCTGGGTATTTATGCCTCATGAAGCATAAGTATTCACGCCTAAAAGGGGTACATTTTATAAATAAAAACTCTTAGTTTCGTGGTTTTATTTGCTCGAGTGTTTAACTTCTTAGGGATATTTTCTCATTGGTGCCCTAAGACTGTCCGATTTGGGTGTCACCGACTAAAGGCTCGTTGCATGGGTAGATTAGAAAGCCTCAGGGAATTGAGGAATAAATACGACCAAAAATAAAATAAATAAGACATAAGAGTTAAAGTTAAAGAACCCTTAGTCAAAACTTCACGGTCACGAAGGTGCATATGACTTAAGGTAAAGTATAGACTAGATAAGAAATACAATTTGACTCCTTATTTTGATTGATGACATGTTTTTGAATCGGAACTAAGTTTAGAAATGAAAAGTTTGATTTTTCTATAACTTATTGATTACTTGAACTCTTACAACAATATCTCAAATATTTTTCTCTCCTTTCAAAATGCTTTTCGAAAATACTAAACATTCTTTTCTATTTCTATATGGATTTTGTGGGCGCAATTTACTGAAAATCCTTACGAGATAAAACTCGTCCTCTAGGAGTAACCTAGAGGTTTAACGGCTTGTTGCACATGCTCAGTGCAATTGAGTGACCTACGAAAGTCATTAAAATAATTTCTTAGGATTAGTTTTTATGTTTTGCTTGAGGACGAGCAAAATATAAGTGTGGGGGTGTGATCAGTCACATATATTGCATCTATATTGTCACATTATCATGTATATTATCTAATAAATCCTATTAATAAGTCTTATTTTTATTTAATAATGTGCAGGCCCATTGCTAAAGGAAAGGGAAGAGAAACGAGCCCAAAAGCCCATCAAAATTCTGATTTAATTCAGAATTAATTTAAAATTAAAAGATCATGGCAGATCAAGGCAAATCAGAGAAGATAAAACCGATTGAAAATCAGTTAGAACAAATCTTTACAAATCAATTAGTTAAAGCCAAAAATTAAAGGCAGTTCGTCAAATCTTGGAGCTGAAATGGGAAATCTAGAACCAGATAAAGGGAAATCGCTAAATCAGGGGGTACCACCAATCGGGTGTGGCCACCTGGCCACACCCTGGCCTCGAAAACGCGGCCAAAGCTACGTTTTCGCGGCTTGGTTGAGTCAGTTGGGGAGTGTTTGCACCCCTATCTTCGTACGCTCTCTCCCGCTTGATTTTTTCCTATAAATACTGCAATTGAAATAGAAGAAGGGACCGAAAATTAGTTTAAGTTTTTCTCTTTGTTTTTAGGATTTAGGTTCTTTATTAGATAGTACTGAGAAGTTGTATCTCTGTTTTAATTTATAGTTTAATCCAAATACAAGTGAGAGAGAGAGGAAAAAGAGTGATTGTAATCTGAAGTTGAAGTGACATTAATAAAGGTTCAAAGTTTCTCTTGTTCTCAAATTCACTGGTATGTGTTCTTTCATTTACATGTCTTATTTTACTTCAATCATGAGTAGCTAAATTCGCTTTTCTGGGCTTACTATCATCCCTCTCTGATCCTTCTCTTGTTTTGAATGATTTTGATGTAAAGAACCTAATGGAATCATATGCATGCCTTAAACTAAGCCTTTCTTCTTTGAAAGTGTTCTTGAAGGCACATGAGGATGGGTTTGAATTTTTAAACTTTTATTTTTTTTAAAACATTACTTGAACTTGCTTTTATTTCATACTTGAAAGATAACTTGATGATTTAACATTCAGTTCAAGATGATTTCTTAAGAAAAAGAGTTAACTTTTCCAAACAATCTTATTTGCTTTACTTAAAACTTTCTAAACTCAAGCTTAAGTTTTTACCCATGATCAAGTTGACGCACTGAGAATTTCAAGAGAAGAACATACCATTGAGTAGTAAGATAGTGAGCCCAGATCTTTTTTCATATATTAAAAATAACAAATAAATCTTCAACCCTTTTTAAAATCATCTTTTCCAAAGCCTTCTCCAAGTTTTCAATTTTTTTTTAATCACTTCTTTACTCTCCATTCCCTTTTTCAATATACAAAAAAAAACACCAACACCATTCTTTGTTCTTTAACAATTCATCAAAAAGCTTCCATCGCATTGCTCCTCGTGGACACGACCCGTTATTACAAAGCTAGACGGTAACTGTCACTACTTTCACTTTCAATCAAGTAGCTGCCTTGAAGTTTGCATGAAAGTGTTTAGATTAGAAGTTAGTTGAGTGAAAGATTTGATCAAGGCTTCTAAACTTTTCTCTAGGATGCTAAACATTCTCTCTTGATCATTGCTAAAACCTGACGGTGAAAATGGTGGATTTGTGGTGAAAGACAGATTGGAAGATAATGGATTGAACTGTGGATTCACAAAAGAGTATGAATTTTGAGTTTGGTATGGGCCCGTGTTAGCCCTTGAAAATTGTGAATTGGATGGATGAATCGAATTGGAGGTTAGACCTCCTTGGTATGTCCCTTAGTTCCAAGAAAAATTAAGATGACTCCTCTATCCCAGATTGTAAGTTGAGGCGTAGGGATCATTCATAAGACGTTGAAAAATATCATTGATTTGATCTTGATTTTGTACTAGTGGATGTTCTAGTAAAGGATATTCCTCCAACACATGATTTAGAACTTGACAGTTGAGATAGCTGAATGCGAAAATTTAATTAACTTGGTTGACATGAGAAGGACCCTTGACTTTTAGGGCTTCTATTCTACGCATCAAGGCAACTATCTTGGCTTTAGCATCTATGGATGTTTCTATGGAATGTCGTCTTTTGATGCGGGCTTCAACGTGGAGGGTTTCTCGTTGAAACTTTCCCACTGCATAGTCTTCTCGGAAAGTTCTTTCAAGAATTTTCATGCATCTTCCTCCGTCTTTCTCATGAAGTCTCTTTGACACATGGATGCTAATAAAGTTTTAGATGTATAATCAAATCCCTCGCAGACAATTTGACACAATCGCCATTTTTCGATGGCGTGATGGGAATATTGAGCAAGTAAGTCCTTAAACCTCTCGAGATACTTCCAAAAAGATTCACCTCCTACTTGTTGGAATTGATTGATTGCATTTCTTGTCCTAACCATTTTATGCATGGGATAAAATTTCTTAAGGAAGGTCTTAACAATTTATCTCACTTAGAATCGAGTTAGTGGGTAAACTATATAACCATTTTTTAGAGTTGTCTTTTAGAGCAAAGGGTATAAACTTAAGTCTATCGTCATCATTGCTAAGTTGTTGAATTTTCATCATAAAGCATACTTCCTCTAATTCACTTATGAACTTGTGAGCATCTTTAGAATACGAGCCAGTGAATTTGGGAAATATCCTCATAAATTGTGATTTGAGTTCATAGTATTCCCACTAGCGGTCGGGAGCTTAATGCATGTGGGAATGAGAGATTTTTAAGGATAACATCAATCTAGAAGCACCAGTATGGAAACAGTGTTAATCATGATGATAGAATCAAAACTGACTAGCCGACCTTTTAAATCATGGTACAAGTTGACATACACCTACGACATGGACTGAGTTAGAATAAAAAAAATCATAACCAAACAAATCAAAATAACCAAGTCCTACAAACTAAGGCAATCTTAAAACACCACTAGACAACTCTTAACTATTCCAAGTCAATTGTTAGGCTTATCAAATCCTAAAATCAACCAATTCAACTGGTCAAGTCAGTGAAAATCAAATGGGAGATTACTCGTTTTGCAATGGTCATAATTAAGTAATTACCTTTCAGAACACCTTCCTAGGCACCAATTAAACTGAAATTTTAGAGGAATGACTCACCCTCTAACTTTCTTGTCCTACTGAGCTGAGAGTCCTCAGGGCCCAACGTCTAATTGAGTTTATATTAAGCTTGGGTCAATGCTAATAAAAAAAGTGGTTTTTAGGCTCCACATTATATTAATTAATAGTTTTGCCCTTAAACCGATTAGATATGAGATGCACAAAATATGAATATCAAAATCATTTGTGTTTTCTAATCTATGTGAATGCAAAGTTATAGGGAACGTACCTTACTTTAGCAATCACCAACAGAATATAAATAAGACTACCCTAGATAAAGTTTCTAAACTTTATTCGTGATCTACCTAAATTTTTTATATTTTTTTATCTTTTTATCATTGTTAGAAGGGATAAATAAGTCAAGAAGAATAATACAAGGTCAAAAAATTGAGTTCAGAAAAATTTCATGTGCACTGGCTGGCGGTCCAGCTTCAGATTTCTGGTCCCGATTTTCTGCTGCTCCACTCGTCTCCAGAAAGTTTTCTGCAATCTTAAATTTGTACTTCAATTCTATAAACACTAAAAAAACCAATCAATTCGATAAAAGGAATAAAAAAAACTAAAGAAAAATATGTCTTCCCCAGTAACGGCGCCAAAAACTTGAGATGAATTTAACGTCTTACCGCAAAAGTATGGTGTCAAGTCATAGTACTTGTGGGTCGAATTGTAACATCCCGATTTTTTTTATTATTTATTTCTTTTCCTAAAGAATATTTTAATTCTTAGCCATGAGTTAATGCCGGATAATTGGGACTGATAACTATAATGTTCGGTGTACTTTAAGTATGAATTAGTGTTGCAGAATGCAAATTTTGATTTAGATATCTATATAATTAATTTTCCTGATGATCAAGTGAGAAATTGGTGTCAATAAATTATCACAAGTATGTGAGATGTATATATATCAAGGATTAATGTATGGAATAACCTTGTATGTACAATGTGTCACATATTCAAATACATGTAAATATTTATACATGGTATATACTTACCCCCCACCAACCATACCCATTATTTAATCAAAATACAAATTAGTGGAGGGGGTAGGTGAGCATGTAAGCATTTGATGAAGGGCTAGGATGCCGTTGAATTGTGCAAGGACACTTGGAGAGAGATGGGAGTGTGGCAAACTTGTAATTAGGGATGAATTGAAATTTCTAATTTTCAGCCCAACTCTTCACCTCCCATTCTCTTCAACCTCTCAAATTGTTGAAACCCTAGAACCCATATTCTCCCCAAGATGAACCCTCAATCTTATCTTTCTCCCTCCCCTTCATCTTTAATCTTCTAGAGAGAGAGAGACCATGAGGAGAAGAGGGGAAATGGCGGCCAGCTCGGCCTGGCCGCGGCCAGCGCGGGCCGCGGCGCGCGGGCCGCCGGCGGCGGCTCCCATCAGGGGAGGTTGAGGGAGGGGGGAAAAGTGAGTTTCCCCATGGAAAAAGTCAAGTTTTTTAAGGTAAAATTCAGCCCTAGATCTGATTTTTTTGAGGTGAATTTATCTAATACCTTAATAAATTCTGATTTAAGTTTAACAGAGAATTAGTATATGAAATAGTGTTAACCTTCAAGAATGTTAAGGAATCTAGTACTAAAAGGGTATCTTGATGATCTCTTGAATAGGATCATTGTTCGGGATCATGTGAAAGCTAAAAGACTTGCGAAGAACTCTCCGAATGAAGGTGAGAACTTGTTGGGTAAGATTATTAATTAGATGAATATTGTGAGCAAGAATATCTTAATAAAATATGGCTATGTGATATTGCTATATTAGTAAGATTTGGGGTTGGGTAATAGACTCCATGAAAAGTATTAATTAGAAACATTTTATTGTGTGAGAAACCGTGTAATAGCCATGATAATCATATTGGTATATTCTCAAGGGTAAGAGGCTAGTAATAGGTAATTGTAAAATAAGTCTCTTCTACGAGAACATTGTAATCCACTTGATGTTCATTTAAGAGTTATATATGTGATGTTGTTTGCTACTATCAAATAGGGGGATTGGCATGTCGGTGTCCTATGCGGTTATTTGGAAAGAAAACACGAGGCGGTGCTCGGTACGAACTCCTTGTAGAACGCTCAACTTGAAGGTGAGTGGGGTTTTTAATAAATTGGATTGCATTACACCTGATTACAAAATGAATAATAACTTGTTTGATATAGAATTTTACCTATTTGCATATGTGGCTTGCATTTTGAAGTATGGTGTACAATGGCATTGACATGCATGTTACAGAATAGAATTCATTATTATTGACATGAATATGATTGGTTTATGTTACTTGATTTTGTACATATGTGTGTGTGTGTGTGTGTGTGTGTGTGTGTGATATGCTTGGTTAAGACAATTGTGCGGATATTGCAAAAGAATACAAGGTAACAGGCAAGTACTAATTGAGAGTATCATTCCATATATGAAATGATGTGCTTTATACATGAGTCTTATGAAATTGAATGTGCCGATATTGTGTGTATTTAGATGTATGTGTATATATACCTTATTGAAAGGAGGAAGGGACCCGTATGCAGGGCGGAGTGCGAAGACGGTGCTATATATATAAATGTGTATATATCAGGAGGAAGGGACCCGTATGCAGGGCGGAGTGCGAAGACGGTGCTATATAAATATGTGTATATATATGGAGGAAGGGACCCGTATTACACGGGTGGAGTGCGAAGACGGTGCTACGATACATATATATATGCAACTTTACAAATGATTGAGAATGAATGGCTATGTGTGACATATATGTATGTGTGTGTGCGTGACACTAAGGGTATGTTGGATGTGTTATTGTATATGGTATTGGAGACATCTGATACTGGTCATGTGTACAGTTATCAGCATCAATTGAATAGTAACTGAAAGTAAATATACAATCAAGTAGAAGCATTCAGTATCACATACTTCATGTACCGCATTCATCTTATTTTCATGTATCATGAATACTATACATCGTTAATGCCATGTTACAATTATGAATGAGATTGACTCCACTCACTGAGCTGTCGAGCTTACCCCCCATAGCTTCATGTTTTTCAGGGCAAGCCAGGGATAAATAGCAGCTAAAGGCAAGAGTAGAGCACCGTAAGGGGTGCACAACATTCATTGTGTGGGCCTACCAAGCTTCTATATGACTTGTAATTGAGTAGTTTGGTTATATGCATGTACATAGAGTTGATGTGATAGTTAGACTGAATAGTTGTATATATGTGATTTAGTTCGATGATGTATATATGTAGACTTGTGCATAAATTCTTATGGGTATTATTTTGAGTTGGCTTGTGTTAGATGGTGATACCAAGGAAATATTCTTAAGTAAGTGCTTAATTGGTCATCTTGTGCTGTATCCACATGAATAATGTGTGAGATTTTAAGTAGGCGATGTCAAGCCGAAATTGTGATATATCACTGCATGTGATATTGTATATACATATCTGGTTGATGAGAAATATAGAACTGTATGTGTCAATGTATCAAGTAGACTCTGTATTACAGAGGAAGTGCTGACAAAATTTTAAGGATTTTGGAGATGGTTATGATAATCTGGAGATCAATATAATGTTTATGTATATGGAAATATTATGAAAAATGGGACCGTTACAGTTGGTATCAGAGCAAAGGTTTAGAAATGAGGAGTAAGGCTGAGATATAGGGCCTAGAAAGTGTAGGCATAAGAATGTGACCTAGAATTGTTATTTATACATCGGGATTGATCCATAGGACTAATATGTATGTATGTGTGCATTGTTTGATTGGTAGCGTGACTGTATATGAGAAATTCTAAGGGGAGTAGTCGGTTCTGACGTGTATGATTGATCTCGAAGTGCAGGATATTGATTATTTTCATACGTTCGAATGAGGGCATACCCGCGTGCCTTGATTCGAATGTGTTCTATTGGGGGTGTGGGCCCTCAGTATGAGCTGCCAGTGATATGGGACACTGAAATATGAAAGTAATTGAAATATCAGGCAAATCAAGATTTATCGGAGCAGAAGAACCTTATTAAGAATCTGATTGTGGGATAACCAAAGTCTCAGATAAGAGAATATAAGGGATATGTCATACTGAAAGGATTATGGACTTTGATACTCTTTGAAGAGCATCCTTATATAGGGATAATTAATACTATGTGAATATGAAATGAAAAGAGGATGATATTTTTGATAAATCTAGAAACAGAATCATAGGTACCCTAGTGTTTAATAAGACGGTTAATGCATACTTGTGTATACAATTGCGAGTCCACCAGTATGCTGAGGGACTGATGGTATGAATGTCATTTGTTTTGTATGTGTAGTGACATGATCATTGTATGTGAAATTTGAGAAGCAAGTTATGTTGTGAGACAATCTTACGTGGGTGATATTATACAGATCCTTATCAAAGATTTAAAAGTTTGCACTTAGGTAAGA
The DNA here is from genome assembly GCA_038442645.1 of Agave tequilana. Taxonomy (NCBI): domain Eukaryota; kingdom Viridiplantae; phylum Streptophyta; class Magnoliopsida; order Asparagales; family Asparagaceae; genus Agave; species Agave tequilana. Next base: position 54,812 of record JAVJIF010017999.1, on the reverse strand, counting down.
GGCTTTTCAGTTGAGTGAATCATATTGATAAATAAGAAATCCTTATCTTCTGTCCCAACCAATTATTGTACACAGATTCAAGTCAGGTGCTCACCGTAAGTTGCAACTATCATTGATATTACACTAAGTTACATCAAGACAAATAACATGAAATAGTGTTTGGGTTCACTAGACGAGACCTGATTAAGTAACAACATTCATGAAAACAATAATTGTAACTTGTTGTGAATTTTATGCAGGAATGTACCTGTGGCTCGGGTAGTTATTATTTACACAGTGTAATTCTTTCGAAACTTGAGAAATTGAAAATTGATACATTATGATCTCTAAAATGGATAATGATATCAGTAACTATAACTTATTCATCGAACATATGAATAGGGTGTGAAGCCTATGCTGTTGATTTAGTATTGAAGTTAACTATAAAGTTAAGAGATAATTCTGGGTCAACTTCTCATCTTTTGTAAGTAAAGAGGGATGGCTTCGTAAAGTAGAGAAGATGTTAAATGCAATAGATTATAATGGGAAGCATGAGGTAATCCTTATATAGTTAAGGTCTCAAAAATCATAATCATAATAGTTCAGGAAATTTTTGAAGAAATTTGAATAATTGTGAAGAATGAAAATTTCTCATGGCAGATAAGAATTGTATGAAATAATGACTCTGGCAATTCTCAAAATATTCTTGGGGCAACTCAAGTCGCAGTGAAAAGCAAATTTGGATATCTGATGCCTTTAACTATTCGATACAACCAGTCAACTTGAACCTGTTGAACATCGATTAACTTTACCACCATAAGTATGCTCAGAATAATGAAACTTTGGTAATGTATATTTATGTTAGAATTGGAATTTATCATGATTTAGAGCGGATTCTTGTTATTTTAGAAAATAACGAACATAAAGTAAAGTGTTGCAGTTACTGCAATATTAAAACACTCTGTGTCATCTGTAAAAGAAGGATTGTAAGTCCGTTTTATTTCCTCATAAATTATGTGATAATTCTTGAATAAGACTATAAAGTATTGATACATCTTTTGTAACTCATTTCAAATCCGAAGGAGCACATCCTACAAGTTAAAAACTGATTGTCACATGTCCAGTTTAATGAATAAGTGTGAACTTTATGCAAGGATTGTTAACTTACCTATAATTGGTAAATTGTGGTGGAAAACTAATTCAGGAAAAGAGGATGATCAGATATTAGTATAATCATCACATACATGAATAAGTGGATGGAAGGCATGATTTTAGCATTCTTTGATTGAATTAACTTCGTCCAGTCAATAAAGTATAAATGATAATCAGTCTTGTAAATTAAAGCCATTGAGAGTTTGAGTTTTTGTTATCTATTTTGTTGGATCATGACAGATATATTTTTGTGGAGGAACTGATGCAAGTTCTAGTCTACAAAGTAAAGTAATTAAAATGTAAAGCATTTCTCTGATGTTAGTAAAGCCGAAGAGTCTGTAATTCGAAGATGTTATATAAGAGCAGAGGGATGAAATATTGAGACCCTAACTCACCCACTTCTCATGACACAGGATTTAATATGGGAGTTCTCTAGAAATTTCAGTTGTTATTAAGGCATATCCGATATAGTTGTGACACGAATCGGACAGAAAAGTAGTTTGAACCCATAATACTTTAGACAATCGAATATCTGAGTTTAGATTGGATCTGTTAATACCTGCTGACTTCACCGCCAGAAAAACATTCAAAATTACAAAGCTCTGGGGTCAAGATTGATGTTAAGAAGGGATTTGATCTTAAATAAAAATGGGAAATTATTTTAAAGGAACTACCATTGGTTATGAAGTAAAATTATTATATCAAGCATGTAGGCAGTCAGCAACATCTGCATGAGAAGGATTGAATCCTTATTCCAATTCATCATAGATTTTTTTATTATTCCATACATAACCTGAAAATTTTGAACTGCCAATGTTCATAAAAACAAGAGTTGAGCTGAAATTCAAAAGGGATATATTCCACAGTTAAAAACCTATGCAGATTTTAAGTCAAGTGTAAAATTGTAAACGTTACAGGGAACCGGAAGATGAATTACAAATATTTAACCCTATCCTTTTCCAATTGCAATAAGTTTTGAGGACGAAACTTTCTTAAGGAGGGTAGAATGTAACATCCCGATTTTTTTTATTATTTATTTCTTTTCCTAAAGAATATTTTAATTCTTAGCCATGAGTTAATGCCGGATAATTGGGACTGATAACTATAATGTTCGGTGTACTTTAAGCATGAATTAGTGTTGCAGAATGCAAATTTTGATTTAGATATCTATATAATTAATTTTCCTGATGATCAAGTGAGAAATTGGTGTCAATAAATTATCACAAGTATGTGAGATGTATATATATCAAGGATTAATGTATGGAATAACCTTGAATGTACAATGTGTCACATATTCAAATACATGTAAATATTTATACATGGTATATACTTACCCCCCACCAACCATACCCATTGTTTAATCAAATACAAGTTAGTGGAGGGGGTAGGTGAGCATGTAAGCATTTGATGAAGGGCTAGGATGCCCTTGAATTGTGCAAGGACACTTGGAGAGAGATGGGAGTGTGGCAAACTTGTAATTAGGGATGAATTGAAATTTCTAATTTTCAGCCCAACTCTTCACCTCCCATTCTCTTCAACCTCTCAAATTGTTGAAACCCTAGAACCCATATTCTCCCCAAGATGAACCCTCAATCTTATCTTTCTCCCTCCCCTTCATCTTTAATCTTCTAGAGAGAGAGAGACCATGAGGAGAAGAGGAGAAATGGCGGCCAGCTTGGCCAGGCCGCGGCCAGCGCCGGCGGCGGCGCGCGGGCCGGCGGCGGCGGCTCCCATCAGGGGAGGTTGAGGGAGGGGGGAAAAGTGAGTTTCCCCATGGAAAAGTCAAGTTTTTGAAGGTAAAATTCAGCCCTAGATCTGATTTTTTTGAGGTGAATTTATCTAATACCTTAATAAATTCTGATTTAAGTTTAACAGAGAATTAGTATATGAAATAGTGTTAACCTTCAAGAATGTTAAGGAATCTAGTACTAAAAGGGTATCTTGATGATCTCTTGAATAGGATCATTGTTCGGGATCATGTGAAAGCTAAAAGACTTGCGAAGAACTCTCCGAATGAAGGTGAGAACTTGTTGGGTAAGATTATTAATTAGATGAATATTGTGAGCAAGAATATCTTAATAAAATATGGCTATGTGATATTGCTATATTAGTAAGATTGGGGGTTGGGTAATGGACTCCATGAAAAGTATTAATTAGAAACATTTTATTGTGTGAGAAACCGTGTAATAGCCATGATAATCATATTGGTATATTCTCAAGGGTAAGGGGCTAGTAATAAGTAATTGTAAAATAAGTCTCTTCTACGAGAACATTGTAATCCACTTGATGTTCATTTAAGAGTTATATATGTGATGTTGTTTGCTACTATCAAATAGGGGGATTGGCATGTCGGTGTCCTATGTGGTTATTCGGAAAGAAAACACGAGGCGGTGCTCGGTACGAACCCCTTGTAGAACGCTCAACTTGAAGGTGAGTGGGGTTTTTAATAAATTGGATTGCATTACACCTGATTACAAAAACGAATAATAACTTGTTTGATATAGCATTTTACCTATTTGCATATGTGGCTTGCATTTTGAAGTATGGTGTACAATGGCATTGACATGCATGTTACGGAATAGAATTCATTATTATTGACATGAATATGATTGGTGTATGTTACTTGATTTTGTACATATATATATATGTGTGATATGCTTGGTTAAGACAATTGTGCGGATATTGCATAAGAATACAAGGTAACAGGTAAGTACTAATTGAGAGTATCATTCCATATATGAAATGATGTGCTTTATACATGAGTCTTATGAAATTGAATGTGCCGATATTGTGTGTATTTAGATGTATGTGTATATATACCTTATTGAAAGGAGGAAGGGACCCGTATGCAGGGCGGAGTGCGAAGACGGTGCTATATATATAAATGTGTATATATCAGGAGGAAGGGACCCGTATGCAGGGCGGAGTGCGAAGACGGTGCTATATAAATATGTGTATATATATGGAGGAAGGGACCCGTATTACACGAGCGGAGTGCGAAGACGGTGCTACGATACATATATATATGCAACTTTACAAATGATTGAGAATGAATGGCTATGTGTGACATATATGTATGTGTGTGTGCGTGACACTAAGGGTATGTTGGATGTGTTATTGTATATGGTATTGGAGACATCTGATACTGGTCATGTGTACAGTTATCAGCATCAATTGAACAGTAACTGAAAGTAAATATACAATCAAGTAGAAGCATTCAGTATCACATACTTCATGTACCGCATTCATCTTATTTTCATGTATCATGAATACTATACATCGTTAATGCCATGTTACAATTATGAATGAGATTGACTCCACTCACTGAGCTGTCGAGCTCACCCCCCCATAGCTTCATGTTTTTCAGGGCAAGTAAGGATAAATAGCAGCTAAAGGCAAGAGTAGAGCACCGTAAGGGGTGCACAACATTTATTGTGTGGGCCTACCAAGCTTCTATATTGACTTGTAATTGAGTAGTTTGGTTATATGCATGTACATAGAGTTGATGTGATAGTTAGACTGAATAGTTGTATATATGTGATTTAGTTCGATGATGTATATATGTAGACTTGTGCATAAATTCTTATGGGTATTATTTTGAGTTGGCTTGTATTAGATGGTGATACCAAGGAAATATTCTTAAGTAAGTGTTTGATTGGTCATCTTGTGCTGTATCCACATGAATAATGTGTGAGATTTTAAGTAGGCGATGTCAAGCCGAAATTGTGATATATCACAGCATGTGATATTGTATATACATATCTGGTTAATGAGAAATATAAAACTGTATGTGTCAATGTATCAAGTAGACTCTGTATTACAGAGGAAGTGCTGACAAAATTTTCAAGGATTTTGGAGATGGTTATGATAATCTGGAGATCAATATAATGTTTATGTATATGGAAATATTATGAAAAATGGGACCGTTACACGAATCCTCAAGAAAGATGATAATATCTACTTTAATAATCCTATAGGCTTATTGACAAATAAAGAGAATGATGTTTGTTGTTTTTAAATATTTCTAACAATTTAAATATGCATAAGCATCTAGATTTGAACCCACTAGATTAATAACATGAAAACTAATTAGATCTCTCTAAAAAATATTATTATAATTATCAACTTATTTTCTTAAAGCATAGATTATACATGATTATGAAGTATCCTATCAATTTAGGTTAAATCAACAACTATAAAAAATATAATAAAATTAACTAGATCTAAACTTGATAACCCTAGATTTTCAATTTTAAATATAGATTATTATTTTAACTATATAATCTGTCAAAGTCTTGATTATTTAAAGATTATCTTATTTTAAATTTAGCATAATCTTGTGTTTATTTTCATTGAAGCACAAATAAAAAGATCTAAATGAATAACAAGATACTAATCTGATTTCATCTAACTGGGATATATATTTTCTAAAATTTAGCTACTCATAATTAGATTAAGAGCAATATAGCGAAATGAATTAATGAAAGACAAATAATGATCAACTAAACAAAGACTTTTAATAATTGAAAGAAACTTACAAATATGAACTTGAAGAATAGTAAAAACTCCATTAACCTTTATAATTTTTCAAAGAAATTTGGAGAGAAAAAGCAAGAGAAAGTAAGAGCCCTTTGTTTAGATAGCGTCAAAATTATTTTTCTTCTTCTGTTCGGGTGTATGTTTCCTAGAATTTCTCTCCTTTTATAATCCAAAGAGAGGGGGTACAAAGATAAGAACAAATATAGTGAAAATCTTACACAATCTCTTACAGGTATAAAGATAAGAACAAATATGATGAAAATCTTTCACAATCTTTGACTTCACTTGATTTTTCACAAACTTTGATTTGATTTGATTTGATTTGATCTCTTGCAGATCTAAATCTGAGTTGATGTAGTTGTGCTTTGGGCTTGTAAAAGTTCATCTTTGGGCTTTTATTCTTTCTTCTTTATTCAAAACATAACATCTGTACAAAAATACTAAAACTACCCAAGTAGCATTATTTATGAATAAAAAACAGATAAATAAGAGTATAAAAGTGTAACAAAATGATGTCAATCAGGAGGGATGGGAGAAGGAGTAGGAGGCAGCGAGTTTTTGAGGGGAGGGGAAGTGGAAGCGGTGGAGGGTGCAGTAAAGTTTCTCGATGTTTGAGGAGGAGAGGTTGGGAGGAAGGGAGGAGGAGGGGGTGAAGGTTTTGCAGTAGAGGAGAAGGGACATGGGGGTTGGATCTGGACATGTTCACCATCCCTTGTATCTTCTCCATCGCCATGAAGGTCGAGCGACAGGGAAGGGAACAGGGGTTAGAAAGCGGAGGTCGGATCAGAACCAAAGGGAAAGGGTGTGGGGATCGGGCGACGGGAAAGGAGTGGCGGTGTTAAAGAGAAGCTTACCCCACTAGTGAATCAGTAGTGCATCGACCAACGAGGGCGGAGCCTCCACGAGCGGTGAGGGAAGGAGATCGCGACAGAGAAGGGTCAGACTGAGGGGAGGTAGAGAGGGGGGTTTGGAGATTTAGTTTTAAGGTTCGTCAAATCCGGATCAAAATAACAAACTCACATTCACCCAACGCCACACTGGAGTCACAAAAACATTCATCAGTAACGTGGCCTATCAGAGATCAATTTGGTAATTAAATTTTAAGGAGGTTTTTTCTTGGAATAAAATATTAAAACATGATTTTTTTTTTTAAAAGCCTTGTTACTTTAGAAACATATTTTTTTCAAAAACACACTCAAATAATAAATAATTTTAAAAATCGACCTCCCCCAAATTTCTGTCATGCCACATAGGTATCATGTCGGCGGCGAGGCTATTCGCCCCGCCAGGGTGGCGTCCGCGGATGTCGAGGTCATTTTTTGATTCGTCCGGGGTTGGCAACGCAGGACGAGCCAATTCTTTTGGCTGGGTTTTGCCCCCAGACAATGGCAAATTAATTTTTATTTTAATTTTCTCTGATCCTGGGTTGCCAACCCCGACAAGGCTAACTTGGGCAATTTTGTCAAAGTCAGATTCATTCGGGATAAGCAACCCGGGACGGACGAAAAATAATTTTTTTAATTTTTCGCTCATTCGGAGTTGCCAACACCAGACAAATAAATTTCAATTTTTTAAATCTTTTTCTATTTATTCTATCCATGTTTTACATCAAACTAATCTTAGCTCAGTTAATAAATTGGAGGACTCAAAATCCTTAAGTAGTTGGTTTGAATCCTAGCAGATTAGATTTATTTTTTTTTTTGGATCTTTTTTGTAGCACAAGTTAAAAAACTCAATGTTGTCAGGAATGTCACCTGGGTCGCCCGCGTGACAAGCGGCACACTGGCCACTCCACTACAATGACCTAATGGTAATAAATTTTTTAATTTTATTTCTTTGTTCGGAAAAAGAAAATTTAGAAAACAAAGTCTAATTGTTTTGTCTCTGATTGACAATCTCGAATGAAACAATTTACTTTTTTTTAAATTTTTTTTTGTTTAAGATTGACAACTCTAAACGAGCCAAAATTTAGAAAATAAAATAAATATTTCTCATTGGGCATTGCCAACTCTGAACAAACAAATATATAGCAAAAAGAAATATGTTACCCCGAATGAACCAAACGAACAGATGCCGCGCGCTCGTCGATGACGTGTGAGGTGAGGAATTAATTTCGGGTTAGAATTAATTATTATTTGAGATTTTTTTTTTTTTAAAATAGCCTTAGGAAAAATCTCTCACTCCCACAGAGTGAAATCATAGAAAAGAACCACCACCACCAACGGAACCCCTCTGCCTTTCCGAATTCCAATCTAGTCACCATCTCTTCCCCTCCTCTCGTCTCTTCTTTCTTAGATTCTGCTCTCTCTTCCTCTCTCCTCTCTCCTCTCTCTCTCACTGTTAAATTGAAAAAGCTCCCTCTTTTTTCTCTTTTGGGCAATTCTTCTCTCTTTTCCTCTTCAACATGCAAAAGGATCAGATGCCTCTTTGAATCGCTTGATGGTTTTTTTGGCTCCAAGCTCTCTCTTTGATGCCGGATTTCCACTCTCCGGCGATTCTCCATCTGGGTTTGTCTCAATTCTCTGATTTTGGTTTAGTCTAGCATCGGTTGAAATTGGGGTTGTTCCTTTAATTGCTTGGATGAAGCTTGTGAGATCTCTCTAATGGCGTCCAATACGAATTTCCCCTCTAAGATTCTATATGTATGTTGCATTCTTGTTCGTTTCAAATGAGATTCTATCAATTGGATTTTGCTTGGATTTTGTATGAGTTTAAAGATGCTGAACATGCAGAGCTCCTACGTAGCGTTTTCCTTTAATTTGATTCTGGGTTTGCTTGAAAAAATTGGTAGAAGTAGGCTCTTCACTCTTCAATTTGTAGTATTCAATAGATTTGTTGTTTATAATCTAACCATTTGTTTATCTAAATTCTTGTGTTAGGATGCTCTCACTTCTGACTTGATGAGGTTCAGTTTTTGAGATTTATCATAGAATCATCAGGCTAATAATATCTTCAAGAAGTGGAATATTTGTTGACTCCTCTATTAGTTTGGGAAAACCTGGAAGCACTTGTCAGTTCATTTTTCATATTGAACGAATTCTTCGTGGAAGGATGGACAATGGAGAAATTGACACTTCGAGCCACCTACTTATGTCAAACTCTGACATGTCCAACCGCTTCGATGAATTCTTGAGGGCCAGGACATGCACCCACACTCACACCTGCAACCCCCCCGGTCCTGCAGCTGCAACACATACCCATACATGCTATCACACCCACACTCAAGTATTTGCCACGAGCGATGGAGAGAGAGAAGAGGAGATGAAGAATCCTCGGAAGCCTCTAGGGAACAGAGAGGCTGTTCGAAAGTACCGTGAAAAGAAGAAGGCCCATGCAGCTTACCTCGAGGAGGAAGTAAAGAAACTTAGGGTCATAAACCAGCAGCTGATGAGGAAATTGCAAGGGCAAGCAGCATTAGAAGCCGAGGTTGTCAGGCTGAGAAGCCTTTTGGTTGATCTCCGGGCAAAGATCGATGGAAAATTGGGTGTTTATCCATTTCAGAAACCGTGTAATGGTGTTGGTTTTCAGTGTAATGAGAATCCACAGTGTGTTGGTGGGAACGGGGAGCTACTAGGGTGGGATGGGAGCTGCATGCCTGCGATTGTTGATTGTCAGATAAATCCAAATGGGGACATGGTACAGAATGTGGATGTCATTGAGGCAATGAAGTCAATGGATGTTGTGGGAAATTTGGCTACATCTGCTTCTCAAGCTGAGTGAAATTGATATCTGAAATGGCAAGGTTTGAGCTCTTCAAAGCCTTGTTGCTTGTTCCAATTTTTTCATCATCCATGCAATTGTTTTGTCACTAGCTAGCAACAGTTGCATCTGAGTTTTGGATCCTAGATATACGTAGAAATAGTATATCTGTCAATGCAAATAATGTTTTATAGATGGAGAAAGCTTCCTACATATCATATGTTAAGTGAAGGTTAGTCTGTACATAATAATGGAATCTCCTTTTCTGAATAGATGTACATCTTTATCTTTTTTATAGATTTTTCTCTTGAAGCGTTGTGAAACATACCGTTGACTTGAGTTAGTTCTGTTAAACAGAACATAGAACTAGATACAGCAGATGCTCAATAGTGAAGACATACAACAGTGCTCAGAAGATTTCTTTTATTCTAAATTGTCTTTCTTATAGTCTTATAGACATCTCTAACAGTTTCTACTGTATGTTAAGAACACTTGTGCAATTATTTGGGAATTTGAAACTGATATTAGTACATTCTTCATTCTACCATATTTGTCTATTAACCCAAAGGTTTTTTTGTTGAATCTGCATTACAGGAGATAAATTGATTCACAGTTGTGTTCTCCTCCAAATAATATTTGGTACTTGTTGTTTCCATTGTAGTTCTGCCTCTTCGATAACATTTACTTTGCTACCTTCCACAACATAACATTTAATGGATGAGAATATGCTTCTGGAAACAACAGCATTATAGACTAAATAGAATTGAAGTTAGATCTATTGTTAAAAGTTAAACTGGTGAGATTATTTTTACTCTTTTTGTCTGAAAGCATGTATATTTGTTCTACACATAGAAATTTAGGAAAGTTTGTATTTATGTGCTAATAACTTTCATATTCCTTTTAGTTAATGCATTTGTGCGGTTAATTTGGTATAGAAGGTTACTAAGATTTGTTTCATTCCATCTGCAAGTTTGGTAATACGAACAAGGTTCAACACTCATTTTTTTTCCCCTTATAGTTATGCAGTAGCTTAGAACATCATTACATTAACTCTGAGATAGCTATGGAAAAAAAATGATTGGATGGTAACAGTGGATTGCTAAATTTTCATCAAACTCTATAACAAGCCTTCTTGAGTACTCTGCAGAAAGAGATTGGAGAGTATCCCATTCGGAATGACTGCAAAGAGGAATCTATGAGTGACTCACATATTTGGGACAAAGTTTGTGTGGTGGTTATGCTTATCCGTTATTGGTCACTATCAGTTAGAGATGAGGAAACAATGTGTACTCTAGTTTCTATTGTACGTCTTTTCATATGTGGTTGACACTACTGATGAGAACACCATTCCTGCCCCCACCCTACCCCCAAACTACACACATACAGCCGCCGCCGCCACCACAAAATGGAAAACAAAAGCGCACCCATCTAGTCATAACTCATGTTCGCAAACACACAAAACCCACAATAAAGGAGAGATCTAAATTTTAGCTAGCAATCTCTCCTCCAAAATCGCCAATAGTTGACCGAAAAATCTCAGTCAGCATAACTGGGACCCCCTGAATCCTTCTGGAGCTCCTTCCTCCTTTTCATCGTCTACTCTTTATTACTTTGATATGCATATAGAGAACATTGCAGACTGCTCTTTCAGAGCAGACTTGTTTTTCTTCTATTCTTTGCTCTCTGCACGAAAGGTTTCTGATCTTGTGCATGCCATTTTGCACTGCTAACAAGAAACACAATAGCAGAAACTTTCGTCTTCTTAGGAGTACGTTGGGGATAGCAAAGCGGAGACAGCAGTCTCCAAAGACCAAGCAGGCACACATCCGCTGACTCTGGAATCCTAATCATCTCTCCTTAAAAGGAGAAATGTTTTCTACATTAGATATATTGATCCATATAATGTGCACCCTATAGCATAGGTATTTTTGCCATCTCATTTGGACATCTGTGTCTGGTAATGGAGTGGGTCTATGGAAGTCTCGAAGGAGGCCCTTCCACCATTGGCCAACATGCAACCAATCTTGCCTTTCATAATTGAATCATTAACTGGAGGAAGTTGAAGTAACGCTAAAGAGATATTAAAAGGAACAAAAATATACCTACAGGGGTCGCCTGATAGGGCTGCAGCTATTTCTCATGAGAAAAAAATGGCTTAGTTCTCATGTTCTTGTGTATCTGCAAATGCTATATTACCTTTGGTTTTCTTGTCCTTCACATCTGTATATTGGAACAAATTAATTCTATAGTGACTGCTTGTCATATTACCAAATTTTAAGGTGCTGTCTTCAAAATTGGCTTTGAGTTCTTAGGAAGAATATTTTCTTCAAAGAGATCATCTGCCTCCCATGACAGCCAGTATTAGCCATGAAATCTTGCACATTATTCCCTTGTATATCTTCTGAGCAACATACCCATCTAACAAGATGACGAGAGAGAGAATATCACAGACATTACGATCCACCGAGACAGTTGAGCATAAACTGTAAACTGTATTCTCTAAATGTGTTGTAGGTTTTATCCCCCAAGTTAAATAACTATTATTTGTTGTCAATATTACTCTCTTTTCGATTGATGAAAAAATGGACAGTCAGTTGATTCTATTTCTCCTTGCACTTTACTTGTAGCAGACGTTACTTCCATATCCACCAGTTTGAATTGAGTAATTACCAGATCCATGGATCCTTTGCGCATTACATTGTGTTAAGATCTTTATTAACCATGATGCTAAATATCTTCATCATAGCCCTAGTACATCAAGAGGATTTGATCTCTTAGGTGTAGCATGATAATACAAACATATGCCATTTCATCTAATAGCTAGTAAAGATAAACAAATATCATCAGTTGCGTCCTTTTTGGATTTGATAATGTTGTAGAAGCATAGTTCTTTAAACGAAATTTAGCAGCCTTGTATGCTGCAAGACCTGCATAAGTAAGGAGATGAACCACATTCCAGCCCGAATCTATCTTTGAAACTTTTGCATCAGTGCAGTGGATAGACCCTTCTTTGCCGTATCGCTGTTGCCTGGCTCCTCTAGCCTTCAGTGGCGGAGTAAAATTGAAAATGCTTGATTTGACATTACCATCGATCTGGACGCAAAACCATTTGCATGCTGCAGTTTAGATGTGTCTAGATAGGAATCAACAAAAGCAAAGAGTCGGATTAGCTATAGGAGAATTTTCCCTGTTGTCATGAAACAACTTATACTGTTTTCTGAGATCTCTATGCCTTCACAGGAATTTCCTGATGAACATGTAGACAGGACATCTGTTTGTAATGAACTTTTTCTTCCTCTTGCTTCTAGTTCCTCATGTATTCAAATGACTGATATGGTCTTATTAAAAAAAATTATAGTAAAAGTCTTTTTCCTTTGCAAACTATTATAGTTTATCCATTTACTACATGACCAGAGTTTTTCTCAATAGAAGTACCCTGAGACTTGTTCTGATAAGCACTTGTTTTTGAAATTCCGAATGAAGATTGTTATATTCATTAGTCAATTACAGACAAGCTATTTGGTTACTTATGCACCCTAATTTTGAGATAAATTACAGACAAGCTATAGTTTAATAAATTTTTTAGATTGATTCTTCTGGTTAGTTGTGCTGGCATCATCATGGTAAGCTCCTACTACTACTATTACTAACATCCATCTTATTTCTTCTTTCCGTTCTGGGAAGCTGGGTTCGCTAGTGATTTAAAGTTTTGGTGCATGAATGGATCAATACAACAACAATGCTTTTATCTCAAAATTTTGTGGTCGACTGCATGAAACCTTTTCTTCCATTCACAGCTGTGTAAACGGCCATCTCCTCATCTAAATGAAGCCATATCAAATCATCTTAATCCTAGTTTGTTTAAGCCTCCCCTCTAGTCTTAGTTACTCTACTAATTATGATTTTATCACTTTTCCTAATCGATGCGCTTAAGGCTCCATTCAAACTATCTCGACTGACTCCTCTTTATTTTAGTCTCAATAGGGGCAACTTCTTACTTATTCTTATTGGTGCACTCATTTCTTATCTTATTTCTTAATATATTGTCTCTCATCCTTCTTGGAATCTTCATTTTTGCTACATGCATTTTTTGGCAACGGTTTTAACTACTGAGTATGTTGAACCATATAGTGTTTCAGGCTTTATAACCATGATACAGATGTATAATTAGTCTCAAACATTCATTTGTGCTTTCAATTCCTTCTCTTCATGCTTACAGTATGATTGTCGCAAATGATGGAAACAACCTGACCAGATTCCCCCCAACCCCCCACCCCCTATGTAAATTTTAATTCTTTTGGGAAAAAGGGAAGTGGAAAAAAAAAGATTATCAGTGAAATAGCATATTCATAAATTATCTAGAAAACACCATGATGGATGTTCAAAGTGAGATCCACATTTTTGGTCATGGTCCCCAGAAAGATTTGGAGTTATCTTACGATGATTCAAATGGTCGAAAGGTAAAAAGTTTTCAAAAGCAAAAGCTGGTTACATCTATGGGCCATGTTACTGATCATGATCTATATGATGCTGAATGCTGTTTGATCAAAAGATGTTTTTGATCAATTGTCTGTTAGGAATATAAGTTTACGAGTGCTTGATAGATGGACATGAAAACCTTTATTTAGAGGTCATAGTTCATTAATGTATATAACTTGAATTCTTTAATTGTTAAGTTTTGTTGAGAGAAACTGTAGGTTACTGAGTTATGTATGTGGTTGAAGCACAAAGATGGACATATTGGTTGATTCCTGGAGTAGTACCTCTACTGATTTTTCCTTTCTGAGTAACAAATTATGTTTTCAGTCCATAACATATGAGTTTCTATATCTAAGATGGTCGTTTGATAGGTTTCCGAACTAAATGATGCATGTCAACCAACAAAGAAATTTTAGTTAAGCTTGTGTTTTGGTGACCTGTAATTCTAAGAATAGCACGCTGGTAGTCATTTTTGTTTTAGATTGTGTTTGATTTTATGCTAGGATCAGGTAGCAGTTGGTCACTTAATTTGAGATCATGATGAGAGCAATAGATAGATCTGATGACCTTATGGCTCTCAAAATTCCCTCAAGTTGTATTTCTTAAATATATTGTTCACTTGAAGCTGTACCTTGAAATAAATAATGACAAGATATGACAGCCTGACCTAAAGAATCCCACTGAGATGATAAACTTTTCCTATATCTTTTGCAAGGTAATGATGCATAAGTTGGTTCCTTTGATAGTCAATGCTTAGTATCTTCAACAAACATGAAATGTGTATATGATAGCAACTTGTGTGATTTAAAAAATTGGGTAAATTTTGGAAACACAGCAGTGGTCATCTCCCCACCTTCACCCTTTTTTTTTCCATATTCCTTTTTATAATTTTATATAGAAACAAAGTCCAGATCTCTTCTCCTTGGCTTGTAGCTATCTTTCAACTTGTTCTATTCATTCATCGTCAACTAGAAAGCACGAATGCTTCAAATGTAGAGTTCTGTCGTGTTAGGCATACATATTAGACATAATACTAATATTTTCTGTACTTTTCAGAGTTAGTCATATTTTGGTGTGTTGTGTCGTATCATGTCTCCGCTGCCGTGTCCGTGTTAGTGCAACATAGATTGATAGTAACCTTCTTGGTTCTCTGTATGATTTGATGGTGGTGAGGTCCAGATATTGGTGCTGTTTTTTTTGGTTTCATGTCTTACATATCTGCAGTCAGATGAAATCCATGCACAGTTGTTTGGCTAGGATTTGAGATGCTGGACTCTGCGATGTTCAAATTTGTTGGGAGGTCGTAATCTCCTCTCATATCTCTGTATCTTTTATCTGAGAATATGAGCTGTTTGAGGACACAGGCCAATTGGATCATGTTTCAGATCATCAAGACATGTTTCTACAGAGCAGGCAATATCAAGAAATGTTTCAAACATTTTGCCCACCAAAAGTTCAAATCTTGGTGCCCTTTAAGAAACAAAATAAGGTATAATATCTTGATAATAATGATTAGCTTTTTATTTTATACTGTATATGGATAATAACTATGAGAGAAATGTAAATCAGCTGACATAGGACGCAACTCCCTCCTATGTCGCACTCAAAAATCAATTTTTCGAGTGAATTTTCAAGATCCGACCGCACATTATCATCTTTATATTCTAAGATATATACATATAAAAAATCAAGTGATTTGAAGTTTGTTTACTCCATTTCTTTGGGTTTAAAGATTAACGGTTTTTTAACAATAGAACAAAATAGAACGATTAGATCAATAAGTAACGAACTTCAAATCACTTGATTTTTTATATATGTATATCTTAGAATATGAAGATGATAATGTGCGGTCGGATCTTGAAAATTCACTCAAAAAATATGATTTTTGAGTGCGACATAGGAGGGAGTTACCTCCTGTGTCAGCTGATTTACATTTCTCTCAATAACTATTAGCACGTATGCAGCTTTTTATAGTGCCTAACAATTTCTTTTATGAAATGAAAATTTATACCCTTCCCTTTTCTCATCTTTGGACTTGTTCTCGTTGATGTTTGATTACTACTTTGCCTCTTGTGGTGAATTATGATGGCCTCCTTGATTGGATTTGTTTACTTGCAAATATAACATCACCACCCATTCTAAAGTGTTCACATCTTCCTCCGATACTTGTTTGTCTTCTTTATTCCTACACCAATCTTCAGTTGAGTTAGAAGTCTAACTCTTGCTTACTCTTCTTAAGTTTCCGTATGCTAAATGGTGCGCGCGCATGATTTGATTGACGTGCAAGAGAGATTCTTCGGTTTTGCTTTTTTCTTTTTTTTCCCCCTCCTGAAAGACGGTAGCCCAGTCTTGAACCTGAGACCTCTCATTTCCTAACACAGTCTCTTTACCACAGGCTCATCTCAATGGCTTAAAGATTCATTCCCAATTGTGCTCGATGAACTCGTGAGGCTTTTTGTTTTTGTGGCTCGGGTTGTGTCAAGTAGGAACAGATTCAGATCCTCTCATCTTGGATGATTATTAGAGTTAAATCATTTTGGCATCAGTTGATCAGGGGTTACCCGAAGTCATTAGACACATCCTAAATAATCTCTTTGGACTATTAGTGTGAAGTTTTCACCAGAGAGTACCTTTATAAAATGGTTAATTTGATCAACTTAGAGATGGGTTAAGATTTGGAGCCAAATGGGGCATCTTTGCTTCGAAGAAAATCTCTCCTTTTTGCTCTTATTTTCAGGGTTTCTGATTTCAATTTGGAGTTGAACTTGAAACGTCTCACAACTCACTCATACTCTTTTATCGATGAACAAGACTCACCGACAAACAAGAGTAACTCCCTCCATCTCTTCTCATGCATCCGTTGTTGCTGCATAAAGCTAACACTCCTCTCTAGTGTCGCTCATTGTTTTGTTAATTTTGGCCGGATTTATGAATAATTTCAATGAGAAAAATAGGACTCAATTAATAAAAAAAAAAAAAAAAACGCTCCTGTCTATTTTTTTCTCATGCTTCAATGAATGTTGGCCAGATTAATGAATAATTTTAATAAAACAAAATAAGGATTAATAAAAATTTTAAGACCGAATTGCAGTAATAAGCTATATCAGAAGGATATATCATGGACGTAGTCTTCTTTTTTCTTCTTCTTCAATTTTTCTTACATTTTTTGAATATATATCTTTTTAAATTCACTTATTTAAAAAAAAAATACAGCACAAATCATCAATATTGCTAATTTACCCCGCAAAAACATTTGACCGTTATAAATTTGGTGGGTTAATTGGTAATTTACTCTAAAAAAGGAAAGTAATGCAGAGGGTAAAATCTTAAAACTGGAGAAATTTATTGGGTTAATTGGTTTAACATGATTTGCGGGGTAATTTTCTAAATAAAGAAGAGTTCAGAAGTTTATATCAGAAAAAAAAAACCATTTTTGTTGTAAACTAATAGACATATAAATGGGGTGTGATATATTCATCAAAAAAGAATTCTGCATAATAACATAAGCCTAGTAATAAATTGAATCATTTTTGCATGGTCAGTTCAATTGAGGGGCAATGCCTAGAGTCCCTGCTGTCATGTTTCTCAACTCGGCGTGCACAGCTTGTATAAACTCGTATACACAGAAATAAACAACTAGCAATAATTTTTTTATTAATTTTCTACAAGTCACATGTATGAGTCTAACCGTGAACATATTTATAATATATTTAATAAACTCTTTTTTCAATTTACGCTTGTTTGGTTGCTTTAAGTGCAACTCCCACTTGCAGCAAAAAAAAATTCCAAATGTTTGGCTGCAATTTACATTGCAAAGCCCATTTGCAGACCAAACACTTAGGGCCTGTTTGTTTCGTTGCAAAACGTCGCAAGTCGTAAGTCGTAAAATGAGAATGGAAAAAGTGAGCTGTAGCAGAGAAAATATATTGTGTTTTACGATGTTTGGTTGATAAAGTGAAGTGTAAATGGAAAAGTATATTGTGTTTTACGGTGTTTGGTTGATAAAGTGAAAGTGTAAATGGTAAAGTATATTGTGTTTTATGCTGTTTGGTTGGTAATGTAAAAGTGTAAGTGGAAAAGTTGACCACAAAATTAACTGTAGCAGTGATTTAAATATTATAAATACTATTAAATTAAATCTACTATTGCAAATTAAATTGTATTAATAAATTTGAGATAAAAAATTAATAATCTTAATATTTTATTTATAACAATAATATTAATAAAATATTAGTATAAATAGTAAAATATTACTAAAATATTAACTAAATAAATAATATAAAATTTTAAGAAAACTAAAGAACATTAATAAAATTTTAAGAATACTAATAAAATATAAATATTAAAAAATCTTACAACAATAATAAAATATAGTTATAATATTATAATATTAAAAATACTTGAAAATTATTATAATATAAATTTTATTATAATATTATTGTAATATTATAGAAATATAAAATTAACAAAGTAAAATATAATTATAATTTAATAATAAATTATCATTATAGTATTATTATACTGAATTATTATTACAATATTAACATCATAAAATATTAATATACTAATAAAATATATTATGATATTAATAAAGTAATTTTTTATATTAAAAAAAAGTAATTTAATATATAGTAATTTTATATTAAAGTATAATATTGTTATATTAATAAAATATTAACTCTAAATAAAGTAATAAAATGGAATAAGTATTAAATAAAATATTAAATAAAAATATTAAATTAAAATATATTAAATATTAAAACAATATTAAAAACAATAAAAAATTAAAGATTAAAAATATAAAATAATTAAATAATTAAATAAGAAATTGAACACTATTTAAAATATTAAATATTTAATAATATTAAATTATATATTGATTATCAAGTAAATGCTTTAAACTATAAGTGTACTACAAGTGAGAGTTACATGACCACAAAATTAACTGTAGCAAATGCAAGTGGGAAAATATGAGTGTAAAAGTGAGATTTACATGACCACAAATTTAACTGTAGCAACTGTAAGTGGGAAAAGAAGAGTTGCATTTTGCAACTTGTTTTTCAGCGAAACAAACAACGGAAAATGGAAAAGAAGTTTTACGACTTGCGTTTTGCGGCGAAACAAACACGCCCTTAATTTTGTGGCCCACTTGATGAGACCCACTCGCACTTGCAAAGCCCACTTGCAGACCAAGCAGATAATTTTGTGACCCGCTTATAGAGCTACTTGCACTTGCATTATTATTATATTAATATTTTTTATTAGTAGATTAATTTTTTTAATTATTAGATTAATTCTTTATTATTATTAGATAAATTCTTTTTATTAGATTAAACTTTTTAAACTTTTTTATTAGTAGATTAATCTTTTTAATTAATAGATTAATCTTTTATTATTATTAGATTAAGGAGGATTTCGCTACAGCCCTCTATGTCATACTGTAATTAAGAAAAAACTCAACTTCATAATTTAATTCGCTATAATCACTTTTTTAAACCAATTATGTGCGCCGACGTGTCAAGCGCAGAAGCGTTACTCAGCGGCAAACGACGCAAATGCCCCATAGTAATCTCTTCGAAAAAAAAACAGACTGCTTCGAAAATGCAAACTGCTGGTATATGGAGGACTGTAACCATGATTGCAATCCTCACAAAAATGTCTTATTTATGATGCTTTACATAGTCGCAGTCCTCATAAAAATGTCATGTTTCTGAGTCTTCATAGGACTGCGATCATAATCACAGTCCTCACAAAAATGTCACATTTATGAGTCCTTATATAGAACTATGACATGATCGCGGTCCTCACAAAAATGTCTTTTTTTTAGTGTTTATTAGGACTGCCACCATGATCGCAGTCCTCGCAAAATGCTTTAATTTTCAATTAATAAAAAGACTACGACCATAGTCGTGGTCTTCTAATAAAGGATTGTCACCATAGTCGCAATCCTCACAGAGCACGATCGCAGTCCTCATATTCACGTCGTCGTCATCAGTGGACCTCTGATCACTAATATCGAATGATGCCCAATGCTTTTCAAATCTAAAAAACACATTAATCACAAAAATAAACAAAACTCATCACGAGCACAAACAAACGAGATCTGCAAAAGGTCGATCTCAAAAATTTTGATTCTGGGGGCTTGGCCCCCTGAGACCCCTAGGAGGGGGCTCCCCGCCCCTTTCCAACCCCCACGGTGACCTGATCGCGCAGGTCGTTCCGTGAATTACTATGCGTCAGGATCAGGGTTGAAAGGAGATCAGCGTTGAGGATAATCAGGAAGGACAAAAAAGAAATGAAAATATATAAATAAGTGGTGCTTAGGAGGAATCAATTTATGCTGACGTAGATGAGGTTGTAGCGAATAAAAATAAGAGGTAAGTTTTTTTCTAATTATAAAGGAAAGTAGGTGGTAGTAGCGAATTTTCCTTTGATTAATCTTTTTTATTATTACATTAAAGTTTTTTATCATTAGATTAATATAATTTAATATTTTTAATTAGTAGATTAATTTATACATTATTAGATTAATATTTTTATTATTAGATTAATTTTCATTTGTAGATTAATATTTTTAAATTATTAGATTAATCTTTTTATTAGATTAACATTTTTAATTAGAATGTTTTTAATTATTAATTTAATGTTTTTTATATTAAACTAATGTTTTTTTTGTTATTTGATTAAAAAAATTTTATTATTAGATTAATTTCTATTATTATTAAATCTAATTACTTGAAATATATACTTATATCGTGCAAATCTACTTGTAAGCTCACAACCAAACAACTTAAATTGAATTCTCATTTTACTTTATAGTCTATCAAATACCATAAGTGACAATATATTTTCCCACTTACACTTTTACATTACCAATCAAACACTTGAACACTTACTTGCGCAAACCCTACTTGCAAGTGCAAAAAGTTTAAAACTTAACACATACAACTTGCGGCCACTTGCTGACTACTAAACAGACCCAACGTAAATATTATTTCAAGTAATTAAATTTAATAAAAAAATATTCTAATAATTAAAAAAATTAATTTAATAATTAAAAATATTAGTCTAATAATAATCAAACTTTAATCTAATGAAAAGATTAATCTAATAATTAAAAAAATTAATCTACTACTAAAAACTTAATCTAGTAATAAAAAGATTTAATGTAATAATAGAAAATTATTAATCTAATAATAAAAAATATTAATCTAATAATAAAAAGATTAATCTACTAATAAAAATTAATCTAATAATTAAAAATTAATCTAGTGATAATTTTTTCTACTAATTAAAAAATATTATCTCTAATTAACAAAGAATTAAAAATTAATCTAATAAAAAAATTAATTTAATAATTAAAAAAATAATCTACTAATAAAAAACATTAATCTAATAATAAATTTTTTAATCTAATAATTAAAATAGATTAGTCTGCTAATTTGAAATAAAAAAATTAATCTAATATCACAAAAAATTTATCTAATAATAAAAAAATAATCTAATAATTAAAAAATTAATCTAATAATAAAACATATTAATCTAATAACAATGTGCAAGTGGATCTACAATTGGGACACAAAAATAATTGTTTGGTCCACAAATGGGGTTTACAAGTGCAAGTGGCTCTGCAAGTGGACCACAAAATTAACGGATTGATTTGCAAGTGGACTTTGTAATGTAAATTGCAATCTGACACATGGAAAAAATTTGCTACAAATGAGACTTTTACGTGCAACCTAGTTGCAGCAACGAAACAAACTCTAAGTATTGTTACAGTATAGGTTGGATAAACAAAATATTCACTAAAATTAAAGAAATAAATTTTTACAATTGACTTAATACACAGTACATTTATGATGTTCAACAACTAATTATTACAATATTTTTATTGTGTCACATTTTTTCATCGCTGATTTGTCTTGAACATCTGCTTTGTCCTAATATTGTTATGCTTATCCGCTGGTTAGATTTCAATTCCATGTATACCGTCTATAATACAGTCTAGTTCAGGAAAATTTTTCACATCCGCAAAACTCAAACCTCTGTGAGAGAGTATTGAAGTTAATTTTTCTCATTCCCAAACAATGGGTAGCTAACAAACCAAATTACCTTTTTTTAACACATTAGAATTCTCTATTAGCAGGTGCAACCAAAGGATGTGTGTGATGGCCGATTAAAATACTAACTTTACCTGAAGGCTTCAATAAGTAAGCATTAGAGTCTTCATTATAGTTAATCGCTTATAAGATATCACTTTATAAGATTTCACTATCTATAAGATAAGATGACCTACAAATCATCAAGATTCAAGTAGTAACGAGGAATAAATTTTTCGAGCTCTACTCTGCATTGTTAATTTGCTCCAATATCTGATCGGACTTAATTGAATCTTCTGTAACTAAGTTTACATGAACGTGAACTCTATGAAGTAGATTTATTTTATTAATATCATAATTGAGCAAATAATATAAAGTTTCTTTTATATTTTTCCCCCTATTTTCGCCTAGTTCACTTGCATATTTTTTATATCTTTAGGTTAAACTTGTGTACACTTTAAGACTCGCTTGCATGAAAAATGTATGAATCAAGTGAAATTGTGTGATCCAAGTCACAGTGGTTGTGTGATATTTAAATTATACAGTTTTGAGATTCTAAAATATTATATAAAAGTTATTCAAAATAGATAAATGGTGCATGACTGAAACGTGTATAAATGAAGTGCTTAGTTGTTATATAGAAACCACTAGTACTATATTGATGGGGAAGTGCCGAGGACATATTTTGGTGGACAAGAATACATGAAATAATAACCTATGGCTTGAGATAAACAATAGAGAAATGATAATATGTAGTTGAAAAAATGCTGGATATATAGTCATTGAACTGTGAAAGACTTGGTGACTCCCATATCATCAACTTGCATTTTCAGAGTACATTTAACCATGCAATGCTCCCCGAATCATGAATTCGTGATGGCATGCAGAGTTACAGAAGAACATATAAGTGCATTGCTTGTGGTGTAGGAGATTTTAACTATTTCTTAAAATATGCAATTTTCTTATAAAATTAAATTAAGACAAAATAATAATTATTCTAGCATGCAACAACAATTATAGTTTAAAACAAAATATGACAAAAGGAATGTGGCTTGGGGAATGCAGTCGCGATGTCGCTGCCCTAAAAGATCAAAAGCCCATCTCTTTGTATAAACGTTGAATCGGTCTTATCCCCTAGCGGTAAAAGATTTCTGGATTCACCAGAACTCGGTCCAGGACGATGGGCAGAGCTTCTTCTCGGATGGAGAAGTTGCCCAGGAAAAAAAAAATGAAGATAATAAACAAAAAACTCCTTTAACGCTGAAGCCATTCTCACAAAGAGTAGGCTTCAGATTTCCTTTTAAGATGAAGAGAAAATGTGTTATCTCTCTTACTGTTAGAGAGAGGGTCTATTTATATGTTTCAAACCCCCACCCCCAGTAGTTGTAACTGCAAGAGTCACATAAATGAATGGTTGAGAGATTTTCTCACCCGGTATGGGATCTAGTGAGGCTTGGTCAAAGTTGACTTGGTAAAATAAATAAATAAATAATATTTGAAACTAAAGCTTTTTATTTATTTTTAAAACTCGAAATTCCAACAGTTCCCCCCAAAAAAGCTTGAGTTTCAGGGAAGAGAAACAAAACAACAATAATGCATAATAAAACAAATCATAAAATAAGAATAAAATTGGGCAACATCATATTGTGGATTCTGGATAGGTGGACTACGCCTGAAACCTTTCTTAGTGAATTCATCGTCATCTGAAAGACATAGTGAACTACGCCTGGAAATAGCCTCTTTTACCAGATGTTGATAGAATACACACAGTAAGACTTCAACTAATGAGCGAGCGGTTGAGCGTTAAAAGATTATGCTCACAATAACTGACTCGTGAGAGTTTCTAAGAATAGCCCTGCTCCCCAACCGCAGCTATTATGGTTCCTCTCACGTAGGTAAGTCCTCCTAGGGTACTACAGCTGATGATATACCCTCCACACTATATGCGCTGGACTTACTAAGAGTTAAACTCAACCTTACCTAATTGTATCATAAGAGCATCATCACCATAGAGAAAGGGTAGTGGCTACAATGCTACATATAGGATATAAACATATCGGGTTGATACTCCACACGAGTATCACAAGTTCAGCTTGTTTCTACCATATTGAACCTCTTTCATGGAATCAGCTCCTAATCAAGTAGGTTGGGTTCCCACTGTCGGTGATCTCTATTATGGGTTTAACCCTATCTCACTCGATGAATCCAGAACCACACTCCTAGAAAGACCCTAAGTCAGAATGACTTATGTTGTTTAGGGTCAAACAATGGCTTAACAGCCTTTATTTTTCTAGTGGTGACAGTCAAAGGTTTAACTCTTTATGACCACATTAGACTCTCTTAACACCCTTTATTAGACATATAAATCTTGTGGGTAATTGTTAGAGTCTTCCCCTATTTAGGATCAAAAAGTAGTTATAAAGTTTTTCTTATTGCCTCAGTTTCAAAAGGAGCAAATTATTCTATAAAGATTTTTGACAAAGCATATGTGTGTGTGTGTGTGTGTTGTTGACCCAGAGGCCTTCCACTCTAGTTTTGATGATGATTAACTCATGTAGTTATGTTTACTAATAATCTTGTGATATTTAGTTTCAGATCTTTTATCAAGATATTAGTTGGTGATTAGCTTCAACAAGATGATTTGGAAGCTTTCACGTGGTGATTCCAGAGCCCGAGCATCAAGATCATATATAGCACTCGTTGGAGTCAAGCTCGGTGGATCACGGTTTGGATCGAGTCGACTTGAAGACGGAGTTTGTCAAGAAGACCTCGGTTTATAGTTTATAGTTTGTTTTAGATCCATGTGTAAAGATTAGATAGTGTGATATGCTCAAGTTCACAACACACACGTTTTATGTTTTGGATATTGGTTTTCGGTTTTGCTTTAACCGATATTGGTTTTCATGAATAGTTAAGATCAAAATAAGTTTTCATTGTTTAAATGTATAGTAGATTCATATATACATGCTTGCTTAACTTCCTAGACAAACTTATTTTGACTTACCTATTCATGTGGTTTAGGTTTTGTATTTTCAACAAAACATACTTTTGAATTAAAAGTCAAAAACATGAAAATATATATGTTTCTTGTATATTGGATTTCTATCCATATGCAACATGCTTCAAAATGGTTAAGTATCATGTTATTGTATTTGGATAAGGTTTGGACAAATTTTATTTGGAAAGTCTAAGTTTGAAAAAATACAGGTTTGGTTTTCGGTAATTTTTTCATAACACAAAAAAGGTTTAAAATGTTTGATATTTGTGTTGAAATTTTTTAACACATGTTTGTATATCATATATAATGTTAGAAACTATTTTTGAGGATTTTTAGAAGATTTATGGGAATTTTTAGAATTAAAAATACCAAGTTTTTCTGACCCAGATTGCCTTCGGCCAGGCTCTGGCGGTCGACCGGACCGGTCGACCGACGTGCACAAACTTGTGCACGTTGCCGTATGCAAGGCACGGTCGACCGGGCGGTCGACCGGCCAGAGAGCATTTGCTCTCTGGATTTGGGCAGTCGACCGACCGGTCGACCGAAGGCTTCCAACGGTCAAAAATTTGACCGTTGGCGGTCGACCGTCAGCCGCCAAGAGCAGAAATCTGCTCTAACGGCT
Source organism: Agave tequilana (assembly GCA_038442645.1). Classification (NCBI taxonomy): domain Eukaryota; kingdom Viridiplantae; phylum Streptophyta; class Magnoliopsida; order Asparagales; family Asparagaceae; genus Agave; species Agave tequilana. The sequence continues at coordinate 29,245 of JAVJIF010017999.1, read as the reverse complement.
AGTTTTTGTTGGAGGGTTATTTAAGCCCTATTTGTTTTGGTTTTTGGTAAGGTTTTTAACAAAGAAAAATTCCTACTTTCTGAAGTGTTTTACAAGATTTCAAAAGTGTTTTAGAGCTTCAAAAGATTTATCTTTATATTGTTTTAGGGTTTTAGAAAAATCAAAGAAAATAGAAATTTGGGGAGATTTGTATTGTTCTTCATTTCCATCATCTTCAAAGAGTTTTCCCAAGGATTTTTCTTTGAGTTTTTGATTTCCAAAACACCTTGTTTTTCCACTTGAGCTATATCACTCTATCATATTCTATAAGATCATTTATTTGTGGGAAAAGAGATTGAGTTTGTGGTCTTTGTAACCACCAAGTTGTAAACCCCTTTGCTTTGTGATATCCCTCTTTGGTAGAGGTTGATTTGGGTTGTGGTTTGCTCCCTCTTTGGTAGAGGTTGAGGTTGTGGTTTGCTCCATCTTTGGTAGAGGTTGAGGTTGTTATTTACTCCCTCTTGGTGAGGTGGAGTTGGTGGTGGATTTGTATCCCTCTTCGTAGAGCTGGATTGTGGTTTACTCCCTCTTGGTGAGGTGGAGTTGGTGGTGGATTTGTATCCCTCTTCGGTAGAGGTGGATTGTGGTGTCTGTGGCCTCGGTGGAGGTTGTATTGGTTGATTTGTGGAGTTCGGTACTCCGATCTTCGGTAGACCATTTGTATTGCCTCGGTGGAGGTTGTATTGGGTGAGAGAGGAGTTTGATACTCCTAATGGATTGGAAATCCTTCTCGGTGAAGGCGGGGACGTAGAGCTCGGTGCTCGAACCTCGAAACACATCTTTTTGTTTGCGTTTGATCGATTGACTATTTACTCTCTCTCTCTTTACCTTTGTGCATTGCATCATTCATATTGCCATATCATTTATATGCTTGTGTTGTGCCTTGCATTGATTCATATTTCCTATATCTATATGCTTAGTTGTGTTTGCTTGTGTGCCTCACTTGTGCCTAACCACGAGAGCTTCATATAGCGTCTCAACTCTTATTCAAAGGAATCAAGAGGAGTTAGTACAGAACCCTTCACGGAGAATTCGACTACACTCGTTGGTTGCACTAAGTGTTGTTGCAAATTAGTTTAAATTCCGCATTTAGTATTTAGATTAGCATTATCACCTATTCACCCCCCTCTAGGTGATTCAATTAGTATCAGAGCACCTACGCTCCTGATATTTGGTTTAACCACCTAGGAGGAAGATCTTGGTTTGCTAATCTATCATTTGCATTTTGCACATATATATTGTTTGCACACACTCATGGATTGCATGTCACCTCCCATGTTTGATGTTTCAACATTGACACATGAAAACTTAGGATGTCCATATATTTAAAAACCCTAGGTTTGCATGTTTTCCTTGCCGCTACCAAGAAATGCTATCTTGGTAACCGCAATCATATAGGGGCCAATACACAAGCCCTTGAGGCTATTAGAAGCACGCTTAACAAAGATTATCTTATGCTTGTTTCTAATTATAATTCCGCCTTTTCAGTATGGAACAAGTTGACTACCTCCAAGCTTCAATTGTCAATTCAACCGGAGGAGAAATCTAGCGGAGAATCCGAGTCACAATGCTTCATGGTCCAAGGGAATGACTCCCTTGAGGTATATTCGGAATCTCAACTAGATTGTGATGATGCTAGTTCTTCTAGTAATGAGCATGTTGATCCTAACACTTTAAATGAAGAACTTTCTATTGTTTGTGAAAAATTGATAGAAAAATACAACCTTTTGAAAAAGAAGAGTTTTGAATTAAAAGAAGAAAACAAGATTTTGTGTTCAAAACTTGACTTGATTTTGCAAGATAAAGTGGAGATTTCTAATGAAAGGGATTTATTGAAATCTAGACTTAATCTTGTCCTAAAAGAAAATGAATTTTTGAAAAATAAAAATGATTGTGAAACAATTTTGAAGAAAAATGAAAACTTGTCTTCAAAAGTTAATTTTGTTTTAAAAGAAAATGATTCTTTAAAATTGAAAATTGCTTCTATTTCCAAGGAATTAGAAATTGTTTTAAAGAAAAATGAATCTTTACAAAATGATATAGATTCACATGTTTGCCATGCTAGGATAGTTTCATCTAGCTCACCTATTGCATGTCACACTTCTTCTTTAATTAAAAATGATATATCTATGCTAAAGAAGAATATGGATTGTTTGGGCTCCACTTTGAGCCAATGTGTTTTGAGTCATACACGTTTGGAATCTTTGTTTCGAAAGAAACAAGTTCCATCTATGCATGCACACCCTCCACGACATACACATGCTACTCACGGTCATATCCATCACACTATATATGCTCATGTGTACACTTGTACACATTGTGGACGTAAGGGCCACCTTGCTAAATTTTGTTATGATAGAATACATGTTTCTAATTTAGCAACTAAATTTGTTTGGATTAGAAAAGGTACTAACCCCATGGACCAAAAGAGTATGGGTACCAAAGACCACCCCTATTGTATTTGATGTAGGTGTGGGCTCTCGCATAACGTGAGAGTTGCGGTACCTTGAGGTGGATGCATTCCGAGCTTAAAAGAGGACTATTTGGATGCATCACTTTCAAGGGAAGTTTGGTGAGAGGACCACCTTGGTTTGGAGAACTAGAGAGGTGCCTTCATCGGTTTTGGTATCGATCTCTAACTCCCGTTTATTATTTGCATGCTTTCATATCATTGTTTATAGCATGTTTTGATGTTTATAGATCATTATGATAATGCCATGACTATTAGACCATTGACATGCATGTATAGCATTTGAGATCACCCATGTTTATATGGACCCATATGTTGTGTTTTCATCATTGTTTAGATATTATGCATATCATAGTTCTAATAGCATGTGGATTTACATAATGATCATTTTTATGTTTATCATGTTGATTTATGTCTCGTTTCATGCTTCAAGTGTTGAATATACGTTTAAATGTTAGTTTTCATTAAAACTAGGATATATACTTGTACATACAGTGGGCCACAAATAGATCATTATATGTTTGTGCTTTAACGCTTATTTGAACCCATTAGATGTGCTAGTATAGTCTAGTTTTGATGATTCATGCATTTTAACTTGTATTCCCCATTTTGGACATGTTTTTTATGATTATGTGTTTTCACTTCATGTATATGTTTATTTTGCCAAACTTTAAGATATACATGTATAACCCTTAAGTCATTTGCTTTTCATGCAAATCTTTATTATGGACTCAAATTGTGTTTAGGGATATGTAAGTATACTTCTCGTTTTGTCAAAATATACATATGCCTTGAAGTATAAATTGTTTCTAATAAAAATTTAGTGTTTCATGTTTTTCATGTTTAAAGGAATTCCACATGAGCTTAATTGAATATTTTCATGATGCCATGTTTCATATTACACTTTTGCACTCACTTTATTTAATGGTTTCTCATGATTTTGTTTTCATGAGTATGATATGCGCCTTATTGATTTCGAGTGTTTAGTGTCATGTGATTTACATGTGTTTTATGAAAAATATTTTGTTTTTATTCCTTGCTTGAAGGATTTCGTACTAGTTTATAAGTTTTTCCATTTAACTAGTTTCGATATTCTTCGTTTTGGTAGAGTTTTCAAATTTACTATATTTTTCAAACTTATTTTTGAAAACCTCTACCTTCTACGGGCGGTTGGATGGGAGTCCATGCCTTGTATGTTAATAGTGAAAATCTTTTAAACATGAGCATGAAATGGGCGGTAGGTTATATGAGTTATACACTTGACCTTATTATTATTATTTCAATTAGTATCATTGGATCTTTTCAATTGGTATCAATATTGACATTTTTGTATACTCATATATTGTTTTTGTATATGTATGCTTTCAATTGGTATCATCTATTTTGATTGGTACTCATTTTTCATACACCTATACATGTTTTATTTGTGCTTACTATATCCCTATATCTTTGAGCACAAATGTTATATATGCTAAGTTTAGTTTTTTAAATGACTATCATGTTTCAATTGATTAGTTTTCAAATGGTATTCAATACAAGCTTATGTATCGTTTTATTTGGTATTTCATAAAGGGGGAGAAAATTCATATTTTGTCTTTCAATTGGTATTTTGTTTACCGATGATTTCTACTCCCATACTTTATGATATAAAATGATTAAAAAAAATGAATATTTATCTTATTTTGGTATCATATGTTCTAAATGACAAATTCTTACAATTGGTATCAAGATGTTTATTTGAATATTTTCAATTGGTATCAAGATTTTATTTGTTTTTTCTCACAATTGGTATCAATGCCTTTATTTACTTTCAATTGGTATCAATTCTTAAATGTTTTATGTTTCCTTTTAATTGGTATCATATTTGATTGCACCCCTTATTGACATCATTTTTTTTAGACAAAAAGTGGAGAACATATTTTTGTTTTATTCAACCCCTTGTTGATGATTGACAAAAAAGGGGAGAATTATTTGAGTTTATATGCATATTTTTATATGCATGTTTTGTTTATCTAGAAACATAGTCTGTTTTTATTTATTAGTTTGTCGTTTAATTAGTATCAAGAGCATTCTTCGTTTATTTGTTGATATCAAGAGCTTTATTTAAAGAACCTGTTTTTATTTTGGTATCAAGAGCTTTAATAGAGTTTTATCGTTTAATTGGTATCAAGACCATGGTTCATTATTTTATGTATGTCTATGCATTTTCATGTTTATTTTCATTGCATATTTATATGTTTATTGTGATGCATGAGTTAAGGGGGAGCTTCTTTGAAGCTTAACTTTAATCCATGCATATATAACTCCATGAGTTTTGTCATCATCAAAAAGGGGGAGATTGTTGGCCCAGAGACCTTCCACTCTAGTTTTGATGATGATTAACTCATGTAGTTATGTTTACTAATAATCTTGTGATGTTTAGTTTCAGATCTTTTATCAAGATATTAGTTGGTGATTAGCTTCAACAAGATGGTTTGGAAGCTTTCACGTGGTGATTCCAGAGCCCGAGCATCAAGATCATATATAGCACTCGTTGGAGTCAAGCTCGGTGGATCACGGTTTGGATCGAGTCGACTTGAAGACGGAGTTCGTCAAGAAGACCTCGGTTCATAGTTTATAATTTGTTTTAGATCCATGTGTAAAAATTAGATAGTGTGATATGCTCAAGTTCACAACACACACGTTTTATGTTTTGGATATTGGTTTTCGGTTTTTGGTTTAACTGATATTGGTTTTCATGAATAGTTAAGATCAAAATAAGTTTTCATTGTTTAAATGTATAGTAGATTCATTCTATATACATGCTTGCTTAACTTCCTAGACAAACTTATTTGACTTACATATTCATGTGGTTTAGGTTTTGTATTTTCAACAAAACAAATTTTTGAATTAAAAGTCAAAAACATGAAATATATATGTTTCTTGTATATTGGATTTCTATCCATATGCAACATGCTTCAAAATGATTAAGTATCATGTTTTTGTATTTGGATAAGGTTTGGACAAAGTTTATTTGAAAAGTCTAAGTTTGAAAAAATACAGGTTTTGGTTTTCAGTAATTTTTCCAAAACATAAAAATAGTTTAAAATGTTTGATATTTGTGTTAAATTTTTAACACATGTTTGTATATCATATATAATGTTAGAAACTATTTTTGAGGATTTTTAGAAGATTTATGGGAATTTTTAGAATTAAAAATATCAAGTTTTTCTGACCCAGATTGCCTTCTGCCAGGCTCTGCGGTCGACCGGGCCGGTCGGCCGGACCCAGAGTCGGTCGACCGGACCGGTCGACCGACGTGCACAAACTTGTGCACGTTGCCGTATGCAAGGCACGGTCGACCGGCCAGAGAGCATTTACTCTCTGGATTTGGGCGGTCGACCGGCCGGTCGACCGAAGGCTTCCAACGGTCAAAAATTTGACTGTTGGCGGTCGACCGCCAGCCACCAAGAGCAGAAATCTGCTCTAACGGCTAGTTTTTGTTGGAGGGCTATTTAAGCCCCATTTGTTTTGGTTTTTGGTAAGGTTTTTAACAAAGAAAATTTTCTACTTTCTGAAGTGTTTTTACAAGATTTCAAAAGTGTTTTAGAGCTTCAAAAGATCTATCTTTATATTGTTTTAGGGTTTTGGAAAAATCAAAGAAAATAGAAATTTGAGGAGATTTGTGTTGTTCTTCATTTCCATCATCTTCAAAGAGTTTTCCCAAGGATTTTTCTTTGAGTTTTTTATTTCCAAAACACCTTGTTTTTTCACTTGAGCTATATCACCCTATCCTATTCTATAGGATCATTTATTTGTGGGAAAAGAGATTGAGTTTGTGGTCTTTGTAACCACCAAGTTGTAAACCCCTTTGCTTTGTGATATCCCTCTTTGGTAGAGGTTGATTTGGGTTGTAGTTTGCTCCCTCTTTGGTAGAGGTTGATGTTATTGTTTACTCCCTCTTGGTGAGGTGGAGTTGGTGGTGGATTTGTATCCCTCTTCGGTAGAGGTGGATTGTGGTTTACTCCCTCTTGGTGAGGTGGAGTTGGTGGTGGATTTGTATCTCTCATCAGTAGAGGTGGATTGTGGTGTTTGTGGCCTCAGTGGAGGTTGTATTGGTTGATTTGTTGCGTTCGGTACTCCGGTCTTCGGTAGACCATTTGTATTGCCTCGGTGGAGGTTGTATTGGGTGAGAGAGGAGTTCGGTACTCCTAGTGGATTGAAAATCCTTCTCGGTGAAGGCGGGGACGTAGAGCTCGGTGCTCGAACTTCGAAACACATCTTGTTGTTTGCGTTTGATCGATTGACTCTTTACTCTCTTTCTCTTTACCTTTGTGCATTGCATCATTCGTATTGCTATATCATTTATATGCTTGTGTTGTGCCTTGCATTGATTCATATTTCCTATATCTATATGCTTGGTTGTGTTTGCACTTGTGCCTCACTTGTGCCTAACCACGAGAGCTTCATATAGCGCCTCAACTCTTATTCAGAGAATCTAGAGGAGTTAGTCCAGAGCCCTTCACGGGAAATTCGGCTACACTCGTTGGTTGCACTAAGTGTTGTTGCAAATTAGTTTAAATTCCGCATTTAGTATTTAGATTAGCATTATCACCTATTCACCCCATCTCTAGGTGATTTCAATGTGTGTGTTGCTTTGACTATTCAAGTATTTAAGGTATAAATGTGTGTGTGTGTGTATATATATAATTTGATAAAGAATAATCAAGAAATTTTTTATTATCAAAATCATTTTAACGGACACTTAGTGTCAAAGTTTAAGTATTAACATGTAATTCATATATATGTCCGAATATAGCTTAGTATATGATAACATATACGTATCAAAACTTTAAGAGATGTACATGTACTAAAAAAAAATTGTTTATTATCCATTCTACTCACCCTATTAAGACATTGATGATGTCCCAGATTGAATTTTAGTATCTTATAAAATGACTGTAAATTGGTTCCTTACCGATATCAAGACATCCTAATTTATCTTGTCATTTATATTCTTAATAGTATCCGAGTTTCCATCATGGACAAATCATCATTGTCTTAATTTAGTGATTAGGATATATAATTAATTTTTTCTCTTTGTACATGCAACTTTATTTTCACAAACAATATATGCATATAATATATGCATTATATATCATATACTTTTAAAAATGTCACATTTAAAATCTTCAAAAAAAATTTAAATAATTTTAAAAATTATTCACAATTTAATTAATAGTGAAAATTATAGTATTCTATCTAAAGAAGTAAACACTTCTAAAGAAATATTTGAAGTGCATGATTATGTAAAACATAGCAATCATTTCAAGATATTTTACTATAAAATGATGCATTTATAATTTCAATACACACACAAAATTTAAAGTTTAATATTTTCACAACTAAGATAAGAATATTCTCATAGTTAAATCATGAAAACACATAAATAGGAGTATAAATTTTCCAGTTATAAATGCATTCTTAATAAGTATAATAAGTTACATCAATAGATGATATTTTAACTTGATATAGTTCCAATAATAAATATCTCATTAAATAGACGCTAATAATGAAATGAGAAAGATTAAATATTTTCTGGTTATAAGATAATTTCAAAGAAATTTATTTCAATGCTTGAGATATTTAAAATAGATAACTTTCCAAATTAAAGAACTGAAACAAGAATCTGATTTAAAATTTCTAACTAAGAATCTCGGTCAAATTCTTGATAATTAAAACAATATTTGAATATATCAAAATAGATATTTAATTTATCTCTAAACTTAGTTAGAGAAAAATTATAGTTTGAAAAGTCAAAATTGAAATATGATTTCTTCAAAGTCTAAATAGGATCAAATTCAAACTTGAAAATTATGGCAAGAAGAGAAGAAAAAATCGATCTGATAAGTCACACGAGCAAGTGTGACAATGTGTCATTATGACTAAAGGATAGATTCGCAAAGGAGTAGATAAATGAGGTATATTCAACCACATAAAATCTTTTGATCGTATGTGTCCCCCCCCACCCACCCCCCCCCCCCCCTGGCTTGTTTTGCACATCACTTTAGCTATCTTTTGTTCTAATATTGCCAATTAACCATGTTGGCTAGTTAATGATTTATGCACTTGAGCAACAACAACAAGGCACTTATTATATAGAGACTTTTACACACCATGCATATCTCCAGTTATTCCGTGTCATTACTTATCTAAATTTTTATAAGACTTTTCATAATATTTTCATGCTACTCAAAAAGTAAGAACTTCACTTAGAAAAATCCAAATCTTGTCTAACAAACTCAAAAGTTGCCTTTTAATCTGCCTAAAAAATACATTAGAATTTTATTCAACACAACTACATAGATGCATCGAAGCCAAAGATCTAAGTGGTGTGAGGTTAATAAAATGTCTTGTCTAACATACTCAAACTTTATTATTTTTGTTGTGCATATTAGTCTTCTCGTTTTCTCCAATATCTAATCAAGTTAATTGAGTCTTTTATAACTACAAGATTGATTTACATGGACATAGAATCCATGAACTAGATTTTTCTGTTTCTTTTTCTTTAACAGAAAAGAACTAGATACTATTCGAACAAACAAATATCTTATTTTATGTTTTTTTTCCTTTCAAATTATTGCCTAGTTCACTTGCATATTTATATTCTAGATTAAACTCATATCTACTTGCTTATAAGATCCATTTGCAAATAATAAATCAAGTGAAATTGTCTGATCCAAGTCACAAAACAGTTGTCTAGATCCTAAAGTGTTGAATAGAAAAATTAAAAAAGTTAACAAAATAGATAAATGGTGTGAGATTGGAACATGAGATACGAATGAAGTCCTTAGTTTTATATAGAAACCACTAATTGCGTTTAAAACTTTTCAGTTTGTGTATTGATATGCCAAAAAAAACTAGGAGAAGCATAGCAAGGAATTGAATATAGGACTTACAATAACCAATTCCCAGATCTTGCCACCTCGGCTAAGCCTCAAGTATGTTTTATATATGAACCATAAATTCTTAAACTAAAGGGCTAAAATGAAAAAAGTTATGTTGGGTTGTCTTGAACCCTGATACCTATTTCGAGCTGAATCCGAGGCAGAGTGCTTGTGAGATGCTCGGTCGATGCATTTTAGATGCTCTTCTATCATGCTTCTAAAGCATTTAAGAGTTTCTCCCAGCAGAAGCTCGAAAGGCCTACCTTTGACCGCCCCATCAAAGTCCGAAGGTGCTGGGGCCGCCAAATTTTTTTGGCTGTTGATTCAGTTCTATTTTTGTACCCATAGTTGTAGAGAGATATTCTGGGATTCTGTATTGGGAACATTTGTTTCCAGCTATCATGCGTCAATATGATAATTTTATCATCTGTAAGAGAGCTTTGAGATCTGCAGATCTCTTTTGTAATATGTATATCTGTCTTCTGAATAGTGAAACTATCTACTTCTGCCCGAGGGCGTAAGACTTGCCCCGAGGGGCATTGTTATTGATTTCAATTTCTGCTTTATACCCTAACAAGTTGAGGTTCTATAAAAGTTATCAAAGTTTCTATAAAATCCAGCCTGCACGCGCTCGGCTCTATGGATGTCTGACTCTAAGTTTAACCATATATAATAATAACCATATATAAGAGAGTTTATGTGCCACCAAGCTCTGCTACACGCATGTAGGGCAAAAATAGCAAAGAATATTCTTAGCCTAATATCTACGGGATGCATTGCATATATTAAGTCCAACAAAATTGTGAAGGAGCTAAAAGCGTAGTGAACTGCATCAATTTAGCTGTCCAAGCTCAATAAGGAGCTGACTTACAAATTTACAATGTGCTCACTCTTAATGATGATTGAAGGCCTGGCTAACATATCGAAATCCTCCGAAGATCAAGTATTTTTCTAGCTTAAAGCAACGAGAAAAACTCATAAATGAAATTTGAAAAGCACATTTAACCACTGGAAACTAGTTTAAGTTAAATCTTTTCAAAATTTATCCCAGTGTCAATAATTTCTCCATCTCAGGTTGTGCGCTCTTCTCCTCTGACTCCGGAATTTAAGCAAATGTATTTCTAACGTCATTCATGCTGAAAAGGGAAAGTTGAGAGAGTTGGAAAGTTGCATGACTATATTACTCATAATACGATCGCAAGTTCGAGATAAACAACCGATATAGAGAGGAGAAATTTTCCCATCTATATCAAGAGAGGGTGGACAGACCCCAACCCCATCCCAAGGTTTTTTTTTGGGGACTTCCATTACTTCTCAACATAATCCCATATGTCTGACTAATTGCTACTCACACTCCTTTATTGTTCACACGCCATTTTCATCCTACATTAGTCGCCTTCCTTCATCCTACAACATGCCCAGAACCACCATGACTATGACTTTAACTGCCTGCATAAAATGATATATTTGCTACAGTATTCTTATATGAATTCGGGTGCTAAAGGGGTATTACTAAAAAGAGCTACATCAATGTCATTTTAAATAATAAAAAATACCCGACATAGGTAACTTCATAAAACAAAAACCTGAAAAGAGATGCTGATGCTGCCTAGCTCTCATCATCAAACAAAATCTTGTGCATCTAGATAGCGTAAATACTTGGGGATACAAGACTTTGGAAAACCTTGGAAAATAGGCTTGGAAAAGGTTGGAGGGGACCTCTCATGTCGAGAGAAACAAGTTCTCCTAAAATTAGAGGCTTGACTTTTCCTGACAAACAGCGTGAAACCATGTTATAGTTTCCCTGTTACTAAAAATATAACAACAATTTGCGAAAACAAATTTGCTCGCTACAATCTAGAAAGATCTTCACTTCGTTGTCATGGAAAAAATGAACCTGAATGAGAGAGACTCAGATTGCAATGCATGATATTATTGACCTTCACCGATACGATAAGTGAGCAGGTACACGCTAGATGTTTATATACATGAACCACTACAAGACCCGACCCCCCGACCCCCCCCCCCCGCCGCGCGCGAGGACCTCAAGAAAGTTCTGCACCGCAAGCTATAAACTGGTCACTGGTGGATGTTTTAGACACTTACACCCCCGGGTCAGTTTACTCACATGAAAAAAAACAACCACAAAAGCTATCTGATACAGATAATGAAATTATAAAGCATTCAGGAAATAGGCAATCTACTTGGTTTAGCTGCATCAAGGCATTTAACTAAAACTGTGATTGTAACTATATTACAGTTGAACCTATAATTCTATGGATACAGAAATTGGCCTAATCTAATTACATAAAGAATTAACAATATACAATAGCTACTATGACTTACGATGGATTGAGAAAGACAGCATGAAGTCGGTTGCCACTATCTCGAATTGATCCGTACTTTTTCAATGCTGGACCTAACAAAGGAGACCATCTCATTCCAAAAGGAGAAGTTTGATCCCAAGAATCGTACTCGAACTGATTTCTTTGACCCTTCCTCTTTAACATATTCCAAGTCTCTAGATACGCCATGTTCCTCAAATTCGGGTTCTTCAAGGAGAGGCAACGGAATGGCGCCATGGGACTCTAGGTTCTTAATCCATCCACGCAATAAATAGTTCACAACCTGCAGTTTACAGTAAAAGCTTTTCAGTTAATTTGCTTCTAAATTGTTCCCATTTATAAGCAATTTAATGTGATGTGAAAATGAGTGTAGTAGCCAGAGTAGAAAGCTAAAAAAACTGGCGAAAAGAAAGACCAGCTCTATGATGTTGATGTCCCTAAAATACATTAGGAGACTAAATCCATATGACGAGAAAAAGATTGAGGCTGTCAAATAATAGTGATTATTATCAATTACTGGTTCAGGCTTCCCATGGGCACATCATGAACGTATAACACTGACATCTCATCAAAATAAAATAAAACAAATTAAGTATAAAAAACCAACGCAATGAAAGCTTCCAAAGGCATAAAGTTGAAGCCCTGCACGAACTACATGCTTTTATGATCTTATACTCTACCAGAAAGGTTTCCTCCAAGATTGTTGTAGAGAATTGATAATTTTGTGTGTCTAAAGTAATCAATAATTAAATGCATCATTTGGGATAAAAGAATATTGAAATTTATGTGATTTACTAAGATACTGCCAGAACTTTCTGTTGTAAAAATCTGCCTGGCATAGAAAATCCATAATCAGGAGGAAATAGTAATATAGTCAAAATATTGGAATATTGAAGCAATCACTGATTTCTACATCGTATCCTTCATTTTTGGCGTCCTGTAATCCCCAAGATTGCCTCGCATGAGAAACAATAATCTTAGATACAAAGTCTGAAGAACCTGACTATTGCCACCCTCCTTGATTTACCAAAAAAAGGAATTTAAAGGTGCCTAGGAAAAGAGAGATCATAAGAGTAAAAAAAACCTTAAGAATAGAGAAGTTGATACTAAAGTGCCTACCACTACACGATAACTCTAAACTTGTGGTAAGGTATTAAAGTTATTGTCATTATACCAAAAATTCGAAATTGTGATGAGGGTTAAGAGTAATACTCATGTTCAAAATTTTGGGATTGTAATCAGAATCGAACGGCAGTTCTAGGTATCGGAATCGACCATATTAGTCATATCAACCATCTTGGCGATACCGATCTTCATTAAAAAAAATTAAAAATAATTGTTAAAAATTGTTAGATAATTAGTATTATTTTTTGACATTTTTTTTAAAATAGTTGGAATTTGAATACAATTTGAACAGAACATTACAATATAAACAACAGTAATGGAAAGACGTAAATTAATGGGTATTTACAAAGATATTACAATACAATTAATCTAACAAACTAAGTATATTCCACTAAATTACATTCATGACAACCTTTTTTCTAATCATTTTCTAGCATCTTCCAAAATTAATTAGTTAATTATATTCACGACAACTATTTTGTAAAAAGTTTTAACAATTTTTTCTAACAAAGTAAGTTTAAATAATTAATCTAACAAAATAATGTATAATTATTAATCAAACAAACTAATTGTATACTTAATTATATTCATGATAAGTATTTTCTAACTATTTTTAATATTTTCTAAATAAATTATTTGCTTATATCAGAGTCAACGAATTATTGCACATTTTCGAACAATTTTAACATTTTGTTAAAATTTTTGTTTTAAGAACAATTAATCTAACAAATTATCCTTTCAATTAGTTACTGATTTTGATTTTTTTCTCAAAATTTTCTTTTAGGGATTGCTGGCAAGAGAGAGAGTATGTATAATCTTTTGCAAGATAACATTAACGATTCTCTCAGGTTCAAGAATAATCATTGTACCCACGAGGCACAGAAAGTGAAATAATTTGACACCACTATCTTGCGGTGTCGAATTAAGAGATTAATGGAAACCAAGCAGCAGTGTGGAGTTGCTATCATTAATCAAATTATTACACTGCAGAATTGTAAGATAATATAGAATTTGCAGTAGTTTGACAATAGTTGTGTTGCAATTAACCGGAATCAGAATAGAATTGGCCGCAATGAGAATGGTCGGCCAATATCGATCGATTCTGACAGATTCTGATTAATTCCGAGCAATTTCAATTAAATACCATCGATTCTATCTCAATGTCAGCCGATTCCGATACGATTCGGCCGATTCGTATCGGAATCAGCCGATTCTTCAAACCACGGTACTACTTTTATATTCTATCAGAGAACATAACAAGAAACCAGAAACCAAAGATGGCCGATTAAAATTGATTGCCAGAAGCCAAAAAGAACTAAAGGTCACAAATTATCTTCCAGAAAAAGGTTACCAGTGGTTGTCATTTCCAAATTTTCAACTAACACTAACAATCTAAGTCTTGCGTTACAATTGTGTCTAGATACAATGTATCATATGGGTGTCTAGATATAATGTATCACATGCCTATATCTACTATAAATAAGAATCAAAGAGATGAGAGCCATTTAAGCTTTCTCATATTCTTCTCTATATTATTTTAACATGGTATCAGAGCAAAAACAAAACCCTAGCTGTCATCCTTTATTTTCCCCTGCCGCCTCCCGCCCCTGCCGCCCCCTCCCACCCCCTGCAGCCTCTGTCGCCCCTCTGCCCTGCCGCCTCCGCCCCCAGCTTCTGTCGAACCACCTTCAGCCCTACTTGTGCTTTTCCAAGGTTCTGATGAGCCTCTGAGTCTTCATAAACTCTGCTACCCATCCTAACCTATCTCCGACTGATGAGCCTTCATAGATTCTGTTGAGCCTTCCTAGGCTATCTCTGAATCTTCATAGACTCTACTACGCCTTTCCATGGTATTTTTGGAGCTTTACTGCTTCATAGTTATGATTTGATCTGACTTGTCTTTATGCCTAATCTGATCTACTAGCTTTTAACTGCTCTTTTGATTCTGTTCTGACAATCTTGGCCTCCTTCTGGTTATTAAATCAAGTATAATCTGACTTGTTGATTGGATGTGATGTCGGGTGATACGAGTTCTTCGTCCACTTTGATCTCCCACACCGATAGTTGAGACTTATGTACCCAAGACGATATTAGGGACTATGGTGAAATTGAATGGATCAAACTAATTGTTATGGGACCAGGTGTTCCACATATTCATTGGTGATCAGAACAAGCTAGCTCATCTCTTTCAGTCTCTACCAGCTGATATAGATCCCACTTATGTGACCTGACTTACTGAACATTATTCTGTTATGACCTGGCTAATCAACAGTTTGAAAGAAAAAATTAGTGGCAGTGTCATATTCCTAACTACTGCCAAGAAGATGTGGGATACTCTGAAGGCGATGTATGGCAGTAAAAAGAATCTTTCGAGGGTCTTTGAAATCTATACGCGCATGTTTGAGCTAAAACAGGGATAAGTCTCTAGCTGAGTTCGATGAAAAACTCAAAGGTTTGATCGATAAGCTAGAAATGCATCAACCTGTTGTAACCGATGCAGAACACTGAAAGGGTATCGTCAGGATCTAGCAGTGTCCAAGTTTCTGTCTGCCTGAATCCTGCACTCAGATCCCAGGTGCAAGGTCAGATACCAGGAGGTAGTATTCTCACATTGACTTCTACTTTCTCTAGAGTCATGCGTGTTTCTACTGGAGCTGATGTATTCTCTGCATCATCGATTGATCAATCTGACATGTACTCTGGATGTGGCAGAGCTTTTGGTCTTGGCCACGGCTCTAGAGGAGAACGAGACTTATTTGGCACAGAACGCAATTTTTCTGGTGGCAGACATGATAAGGGGCCTCGACACTATAAGCACTGCGGACGGAGCAATCACATCTCTGGGAAGTGCTGGGTGAAGTTTGGTTGACCGAGTGGGTACAACTATCTGATTCTGATCCTCATGTCCCATGTGATACTCAGACTCCTTCCTCTACTCATCCTGGCATCTGGCTCTTCTACTCTTGTACTATCGCGGAGGAATATGATCGCCTATGTCAGCTAGAGTTCTCTCAAAAGAGTCATTCAGCAACTCATGCAGGTATGCATGTCTATACTACCTCTCCTCAGAAGTCATATATATTAGACTCAGGAGTCTCGTCCCACGTGATAGATAAAACAAAATTTATTTTATTAAACTTGTCAAATACCTACCCTTCTATTAAAATTGATGGTACCCAGTCACCTGCATAAGGAAATGGGGTAGTTCATGTTACTCCATCCTTAACTCTTACTGATGTCTTATATGCTCCAAAATTCCCTGTCAGCCTCTTGTCAAATATAATAACTGCAAAATTACCTTTTTACCTTCTCATTGTGTATTTCAAGAATAGTCAACTGGGAAGATTGATTCAGGGCACGAACGAGAAGCATGTACTATTTGGATGACAGAATGAACCCTACTAGCTTAGTTGCAGATTAGCCTGATCCTGTTATACTCTGACAGTGCAAAAACTTAGGTCTGTCATTCATGTTGCATCTTCTACTTCTTTAGGATGTGAGTCTTGTGAGTTAGCTAAGCATCATCGTGCTACTTATCCAAGTCAAGTCACTAGTCGTAGTCGCGCTCCTTTTGAGTTAATCCACTCCGATGTTTGAAGTCCCAATCATGTCCCTTCCATTTAAGATTTTAGATATTTTCTACTCTTTGTCGATGACTTCTCTCGCATGACCTGGTTGTAATTACTAAAAGAGGTCATAAGTTTCTAATGTCAGTGAACTCTTCTTCAATAAAATAAAAAATCATTTCTACTTTCATTTGTATACTTCGGACTACAATGCCTTAGAGTATGTTAAAAATGATATGTCTATCTTCTGTACGAAAAATGGAATTATTCACCAGACATCCTGCTCTCATACATCCTAACAAAACGAAATTGTTGAACACAAACATAGGCATATTCTTGATGTGGCTAGGACCATGATGTTTCATATGCATGTTTTCAAATATTTATAGTCATATGCATGTTTTCAAATATTTATAGTCTGATGCTGTATTAAGTGCTTGTCATCTGATTAATAGGATGCCCTCATCTGTCCTTGATGGAAAAATTCAATTATCGTGTCTCTATCCTCATAAAAGTGTCTTCTCCAAGACTCCCTGGGGTTTGGTTGTACTTGTTTTATCCAGGACTTATCTCCTGGGCTAGACAAATTGTCTCTTAAATTTATTAAATGTGTCTTTGTTGATTATTTCAAAACTCAAAAAAGATACCGATGTTACAATCCCTCTACCAAAAATATTTTGTGTTTGGCGACGTCACGTTCTTTGAGTCTGTTCCATATTTCTATCCATCGATCCATGATACTGCATTTGCGTCTGTTCCTCCTCTGTGTCGTTGCATGCACCTGTTTCTGCTGATTCTTCGTCAGTGCCACCAGGAGGCACTTCAGAGCCACATGCATCACAGCCAATTCGGGAGCTAGTTAAAGATTTCTGAATCGTCTACACTCATCGTCAAAATTCCTCCTGCGCTGAATCAGTTTCAGGCAACCTCTCTCCAGTAGACAGTCCAGTACTCCCCTTCAACCATCATCTTCCTCTGATCTTGATGTTCACGTTGCCCTTCAAAAAGTAAACAGTCTTGCACTAATCGTCCTATTTCAATTTCATTTCCTGTGATCTTAACTCCACATTTCATCAGTTGCGTTATCCTTGCCTTCTAAGTGTATACCCAGGTCTTGTGAGGAGGCTTTATTAGTGCCTGCCTGGAAGAAGACCATGGACGAGGAAATGGATGCTCTTATTTCTCAAAAAACTTAGGAGTTAGTTTCGACACCCACAGATATGATGTGGGATGTCGCTGCGTCTATACGTTAAAGTACCGTCCAAATGGATCGGTATAAGGCCAGACTCGTGGCCTAAAGTTATACTCAGACATATAACATCGATTATTTTGAGACGTTATCACCAGTTGCCCGGATAAATTCTATCATGATCATATTCTCTATTGTTAACTTATCATGACCCTGTGTCAGCTTGATGTCAAGAATGCCTTCTTATATGGCAATATTTAGGAGGAAGTGTATATGGAGCAACCTCCCGTTATGTTGCTCAAGGGGAGAATAAGTCTGTCATCAAAAAGGCTATATATGCCCTCAAGCAGAGTCCAATGGCATGATTTGAGAAGTTCAGCATTACCATCTATGGCATTGATTTTCACTAATGTCACTCAGATCACTCTGTATTTGTTCAGCGCACAAAATCTAGTATTGTAGTTCTGATGGTATATGTTGATAACATTTGCTAACTGGCAGCGATTATAGAGAGCTATTAGAGACAAAAGAGTATCTTAAGCATCATTTTGTAACCAAAGACATGAGAAACCTAAATATTTTCTAGGATTGAAATTATGCATAAAAATATAGTATACTTCTTTCTCAATGAAAGTATGCTCTGAATCTTCTAGAGATGGGACTTTTGGGGTGCAAGCCTGTCAGCACTCCAATGAAAACCAATATGGACTTGTGGTTTGATAACAGTCACACACTCAATGATCCAAGGAAGATACAAGAGATTGATGAGAAGTTAATTTATTTGATGATTACCAGACCAGATATAACCTTTGATGTTGGTGTACTAAGTAGGTTCATGCATGAATCTAGAGAGGCTCATTGTGTTGGTGTACTAAGTAGGTTCATGCATGAATCTAGAGAGGCTCATTGGTCAGCTACGCTAAGAATTTTGGCCTATACCAAGGTTGTCCAGGAAAAAGCCTGGTATATAAGTATGGATATGTACACGTTTCTGGATACTCTGATTTAGGCTATGTTAGTGACAGAGGAGATAAGAAGTCTACTACAGGATATATTACCTTTATTGAAAAAATCTTGTAACTTGGAAGAGCAAGAAGCAAGATGTATCTTGCTTCATGTGAGATGATTTGACTAAAGAATCTACTGATGGAGCTCGATTTTAAATAGCCTAGACCCATACCCATGCATTGTGATAACCGTCTGCTATCTACATTGCCCAGAATCATGTATCCCATAAGAGGACTAAGCACATTGAGATTGAATGTCATTTTGTCAGAGATGTGTTTACCAAGAAGGTGTTACTTTCCGATTCACACCTTCTTCAAAGCAGCTAGCAGACCTTCTTACAAAAGATGTCTCACCCCCAGTGTTTTCTAATTTATATCAAGCTGGGCATTTTAGATATCTATGCTCCAGCTTGAGGAGGAGTGTTAAAATTGTGTCTAGATACAATGTATTGTCTAGATACAATGTATCATGTGGGCCTCTAGATACAATGTATCACATACCTATATCTACTATAAAGAAGAATCGAAGGGGGGAGAGCCATTTAAGCTTTCTCGTATTCTTCTCTATATTATTTTAACATCTTGATATATTTTGAATACTGATTCAGATCTCGAGAGGTCCAGTAGGACTGCTAGCTGCAAACTCTCTACCGCGATAACAGCATATATAAAGAATGTGAAGTATAATTCCTAAGAGCAAATATTTCCCACTTATTTTCATTGAAATTAATCTCACCATGGTGCAACATCCCTTTTCTAGAAGGAAAAAGGTAGAGGATAATTATTATGTGTGTTAGGTGGACTCTCAGTCTAGAGTCTAGACATTGAACTTATATAGCATAAATATCACAGCCAAATGCTTCACCATATAATTTGCAATGGATTTATTTGCAAACTATTTACAATTTCCCGGCTGTTCATGATTATTTCACGAATTATTGAAGAATACTTGGCAACTTATTCATGTAATGTATATTAACTAATAATGTTATTTGTTTCTCCAGTTGTCCCAGTCATACTTGCTCTACATTCAGTGCAGTAAAGTTACAAAAGTCCACATGCATATATATATGCACTGCACACACAAAAGAATGTTTACAAATTCACACATTTTTGGAAAGTTTCATATGCCTCCCTGAATTTCAATTCTGTGACCCTCTAGAATATTGGTCCTACATCCACAAGTGAGACCCAGATAAATGGTGCTCTTGTGTTCTTCATTCAGTAAATAAGAGCCCCTCCGCAATCAATGTTTGCTTCTTTTCTTTCCTTTCCTTTCCTTTTTCTCCCCACACACACCCACCCCCCCCCCCCCCCAAAAACGCCCAATGGAGGCCTGAGCTTACAACATGAGGGAAAAACAAATAGAGCGCCCCCCCCCCCCCCCCCCCCCCACCCCACAAAAAAAAAAAAAAAAAAAACACGCGCGCACAAAAGAATGGAGAGTAAGATTCCAATATTGGAGAAGAAAGCTCCCATGAAAGAAGAAGATCTCTACTGAATGGAAAATTATTTCCCAGGAAATCTGAATTGATCTTGCTATGCACCTAAACTGATCTTGCTATGCACATGGATCAGAACAAGCCTACTACAAACCATATTTCTCTTTGTGCTGTGAACTGGAGTCGTCTGTAATAAAGCCTCTAGTAATGTGCTTCTGTCATTTAATTTGAAAATCCCATTTCCGTGTGATGAGGACATCACGCCTTTTGAGAGCGAGTCTACACTAGCAGACGGCGTATTGCCATCCTTTGGTCCTAGTTGTTTTGTTTTTAGTTTATTTTGAATTTAGTTGTTTTCTTTAATATGAAAATTTAGTACCACATTGGTTATGTTAAGAAAACTGGACTTTTGTAAAGCATATAAATAGGCATCAAGACGTCTCTTATTGGGAGGGAATGAATGATTAACTCTAAATTTTCTAGTTAAAATTCTCGAGATCTGATCTTGAGATCCCTGTGGAGGTGTAAAGTCCAATCATGTGCAAGAGGTGTGAAACTCAAATTTATCTAGTTTCTTATTTCTTTTCCTCAAACCTTAATTTTCCTTTTCTGTTGGATTGAAGGTGACTGTGATCCCAATATATTATATCAATTTTGATATCAGTGCCTTAGATTTTCAATCACATTTAATTTTTCAAAACAATCCGAAACCTTAGCTCTCTTTTTCCCCAAACCCTAGCTAGTTTCTCCAAACCCTAGCTTGCTGGTCAAAAAACCCTAGATATAAAAACCTAGATCTGATCCCCGAAAAAAAATTACTGTAGCAAAATCCCAAAATTTCCCTTTGAATATCCATCAAAAACGTCACAATTTTCCTCGTCTTCTTCCTCCTCTTCTCTGCACCCTAAAATCCCTATTTCCAAATCTTGCCACCGCTTCAACTTCACCGCCGAATCCTCCTCCTTGCTTGCGTTCCCCGTCGCCACACCGACAACCTCGATAGCAACCTCACCGTCGTCGTCCAGATTTACAACCTCACCATCTTCCTCCGCCAGCATCCAACCCCATCTCTCCAACCTATAGCACCAACAGTGTCATCATCATCTCTTCACTAGATCTTGACGACGACACCCCGTGACCTCGCCGATCTCTGGCAATTTCCTTTCTGGTTCGATTTCTAGTTTGAGATAGATTCGGGTTTCCTTTCTTTCTCTGAGATGGTGTTGATTGTATTGTTGAAGTTTGGGTTGGATTAGGATCATACTATGAGGTTATATAACCCCTTGGGATTGACCTTTAAAGGCAAGTCAAGTCAAGTTCAAGAGATATTTCCACCATTAAGAGTTGTGAGAGAGAGAGAATTCTTATAACTCTTGTATTTTCTTCTCTGTTTTCAATATAATTTCTCCTTTCCTCCCCGTGAACGTAGCACTCTTGTCAAACCACGTTAAATCTGGTGTTCTTATGTTTTATGGTGATTTGTCTCGATTACTTACTAGTGGTAGATCTTCTACGCTTCCATTGCTGAGTCTTCAACCAGGTGTTTCTCTCGCTTGCTGTATCAGCGTTTATCAACAATTGGTATCAGCACAATAGCTAGCAAGACGACCACAACAACCAAGTTCGAGGTGGAGAAACTCGACAGGAAGTCCAACTTCTTATTGTGAAAGATGCGAGTAACATCTTTGCTCGTGAAGGATGGCACACACAAGACCCTGCTTGGTATTAAGAAGAAGCCATCAAAGATGGAGGAAGATGAGTGGAACAACATTGACTTCCGCGTAAAGACAACAATCATACTATACCTATCAGATGAGTTCCTCCACAACGTCATGAACGAGAAGACAACTACTGGCCTTTGGTGTAGGATGGAGAGTCTTTACATGACGAAGAGTTTATCATACAAGCTCTACATGAAGAACAGTTATACAGCTTTCGGATGAAGGAAGGTACGCCTATTTTACAACATCTTAATGCTTTTAATAGGATTTTAAGCGACTTGTTGACTCTAGAGGTTAAACTAAAAGAAGAAGACAGAACTCTTCTGTTACTCTCTTCTATTCTATTCCATCAAGTTATGACCACTTAGCAACCACTATCATGTATGGTAAGAAAACCTTAGAGTTAGAAGATGTCAAGCAAACGCTCCAAAACGAGCTGATGAAGAAGACATATTCTACATAGGAGGCTTCAGGACTAGTTGCCAAGGGCCAGAGAGGGAGATAAAAGAGTAGGAGACCCAAAAGAGATCCAGAGGCTTCTAACAGTTTTGCTTGTTACTATTGCAGGAAATCAGGACACATCAAGAAGAATTGTATGAAATACAAGAAAATGCTGAAGAAGAAAGGCGGTAAGGATTCTAACGGGCCTAATACCAGTGAAAATTAGATCAAGCCGGGGTTGTGAACAAGCAGACGAAACGAAAATTCATGTGATATCTTGACAGCTCAGTCAGGAAAAGGTAAGTACTCAGATGCTTGGTTACTTGACTCGGGGTGCACATAACACATGTGCCCAAAAAGAGAGTGGTTCAGTACTTACAAGCCTTATAATGGAGGCTCTGTCCTGATGAGTAACACGATGTCGTGTCCAAGACAGTTGGCATTGGCAGCATCCGTATAAGGATGTTAGATGGGTAAGTTCGAAACCTCACGAACGTGCATCACGTTCCAGATTTAAAGAAGAATTTCTCTCGTTGAGAGCTTTGAAAGCTCAAGTGCAAGTTTTCAAGTGCAGATGGAGATATTAAAGTTACCAAGGATACATGACGATTCTCAAAGGAGAACGGACAGTAAACTTGTACAAGATGACAGGAAGCATTATTGTTGGTGATGCTTCAATAGCAACAGAGAAGGATGATACTACAAGGCTTTAGCACATGCGTCTTGGCGAGCTCTTCAAGTCTTACACAATAAAAGTGCTCTACCAGGTATTAAATATTGCAAACTCGATCTTTATAAATTTTGCATCATGGGTAGACAGCATAGAGTAGATTTCTCTACATCACAGTACAAGACAAAAGGCTTGTTAGATCTCACACACGAATGTGTGGACCTACGCTAGTAGCATCCATCGAGGGTGCTAGGTATTATGTTACGTTCATAGATGACTTCTTCAGTAAACTTTGGGTAGACTTCTTGAAGCAGAAATCAAAAGTATTTCACAAGTTCAAGGAGTGAAAAAACTATAGTGGAGAATCAGAAGGGGCAAAAGGTGAAAGTCTTGAGGTTCAACAATGGAGGTGAGTATACCTCCATAGAAGTTAAAGCTTACTTAGCATGTAAGGACATCAAATACCAGCTAAGTATTTCAGGGCGACCATAATATAATGAAGTAGCAAAGCGCATGAATCGGACACTTACAAAGCGTGCTCACAATATCAGATTATAT
Organism: Agave tequilana; assembly: GCA_038442645.1. Taxonomy (NCBI): domain Eukaryota; kingdom Viridiplantae; phylum Streptophyta; class Magnoliopsida; order Asparagales; family Asparagaceae; genus Agave; species Agave tequilana. The sequence continues at coordinate 5,746 of JAVJIF010017999.1, read as the reverse complement.
GCTGACATGTTAGAAGAATTTTAGGCAGAAGCAGTGAATCATGCAAGCTATTTGGTAAACAGGTCACTATCTACAGCTGTTGATCTTCAGATTCCATAGAAGATATGGCGAGGGGAGTCTATGAATTATTCAACCTTACAGATTTTCGGTTATCCAACGATAGTTTGGATGAACTTAATAGTCAGAAAAGGAACAAACTGGAGTACAAATTTAGGAAGTGTATCTTCAAGTTCACCAAAAGGGAGTTGAGTTCTCAGAGAGTCCTAAAAAGCCTGATGGGTGAAATGAGGACTCCTCAAATTCAGATGAAGACGAATAGAGGCTACTCAAGAGCAACCTAAACCATTGAGATGGTCAATCAGAGTTACAGTGTCACCAACAAGGTATAGCTGGGAAAAATCATGTCTCATTCACATTGGTAACAAAAACAGGCGATCCTAATAGTTACAGGGATGCGATCGAGGCAATAATCACGGCAAGTGGATTACAGCCATGGAGCAAGTGATGAGTTTATGGATAGAAATAAAACAAAAAATTTGATAGATCTTCTAAAGTACTCTAAAACAATAGATTGCAGATGGGTCTTTGCAAGGACAATGAGCAGTACAAGAGAAGTTAGTTGCCAAGGGATATGCTCAGAAGGAGGGTATTAACTACAATGAGATCTTATCTCCTATATTCAAGCATACGTCTATTCGAATTTTGTTGGTGATGGTAGCTCAGTTTGATCTAGAGTTGGAGTAGATGGGTGCCAAAACATTGTCTCTGCACATGAGCTGGAGGAAAGGATATACATGAAGCAATATGAAGGTTATATTCCAAAAGGATAAGAAACCAAGGCATGTCTTCTAAATAAGTCCCTTTATGGACTTAAGCAATCTCCCAAGTAATGGTACAAATGGTTCGACTCTTTCATGATCAAGGCCAGTTACAACCGATGTGAGTATGACAGTTGTGTTTATTTCAAGAAGAATGATGATCTGACATATTTGTTATTATGTGTGGATGATATGTTGATTGCTGCGAGAAACAAGACACATATTCAGAAACTTAATGCTCAGCTAAAGAAGAAATTCGACATGAAGGATTTAGGAGAGCCAAGAAGATATTGTTGCTCTTTCAACGACAGAGGCAGAGTACATAGATGCAGTTGAGGCATCAAAAATAGCTTTGTGATTGAGAGAATTGATGAAGACTTTCAGTATCATACAGGATTCAGTTCAGCTTCATTGCGATAGTCAGAGTGCTATTCATCTTGCTAAGGGTCATAGATATCACAAGCGAACGAAGCACATTAATGTGAGGTATCACAAGATACGTCAGTGGATCATAAATGACAAGGTGATCGACTTGGTAAAGATCAGTACTAAAAAAATCCAGCAGACAAGATGACGAAGACCATCCTAGTGAAGAAGTTCAGAGCATCTCTGAACTTCATCAAGATTCTCTAAAGGTAAGGTGGAGAATGGGCTCTGGGAGGAAGCCATGTGAAGTTACAAAAGGGGAGAGAAAGCACGGTGAATGAAATGAAGGCCAATTCTACAAAAAGACTCAATAAACTTTAGTCAAGGTGGAGATTATTAGTACTTTGAGTGCCTCATATTCATTGGAGAAGTATTCAAGTTCAGGTGGAGGTGATACAAACTTCAGAAATCTATCACGGACATGCACACGACTTGTGCATATTATAAGTAGACTTATAAACCATATTAGTCGACTTATGTTTAGCCTAGTCGACTTATACTTCCTCTATCGACTAGTACTTGCAACAAAAGGTAAGGTTCTCAGATTTTGTCAGATTAGTCGACTGATAATTGTTTATAGTCGACCAGTGCACATAATAAGTCAACTTATAGTCGACTTATATCGGTTATGGCAGTTTTTTTTCTGGTTTTGTTTTCAGTTTGAGTTGGATTCGAGTTCCCTTCTTTCTCTGAGGCAGTGTTAATTATATTGTTGAAAGTTGGGTTCAATTAGGATCATCCTATGAGCCTACATAAACCCCTTGAGGTGGCCCTTTGAAGGCAAGTCAAGGAAAGTCAAGTTCAAGAGATATTTCCAATATTGAGAGTTAAGAGAGAGAGAGAGAATTCTTGTAACTCTTATATTTTCTTCTCTGTTTTCAATATAATTTCTCCCCTCCCCGTAGATGTACGTATTCTTGCCGAACCACGTTAAATCTAGTGTTCTTTTATTTTGTGGTGATTTGTCTCGATTGCTTACTAGTGGTATATCTTCTACGCTTTCGTTGTCGAGTCTTCAACTCGGTGTTTCTCTTTTGTTGTATCGGCGTTGATCAACACACTAATCGCCTTCAACCTCAACTGCCATGTCCTCTTCTTCGCCTGCACTGTCACGCCGCCATGTTCCCCTCACCTCCAACTAGTGTTGCTGCTGCCAATCTGAATCACTTCGGGTTCATAACAGAACCCGAACCGAACCCGACCCATAAGTCAAAGGTTGGGTCTGACCCGCTAGCAATTATAATCAAAGCCGAACCAGACCAGATCCAATTGCAGCCAACTTGACCCGCTTCAGTCGCTTTGGTACAGACCCAACCCGTCAGCATCTGATTAGACTCAAAGCTACAATGCAAATCCAGATCAGACCTACTCCACTTCAACGGTTGCAGACCCGATAAAGATCAGCAGACCCGTTAAAGGATTTTAAGTGTTTCAAAGCCCGTTTCAAGCCCGATTCGAGCGATTTTCGAGTTAGTTTTCGTCCGATTGCTCCTATCCACCATTACAGAGCTTTATTGCAAGATTTTCAGCTATCAGTTGTGGAGAATCATCTAAAAACTCTTAGAAGGCTTATGTTTGAGCGTGAACTACTTACCTTCTCAGGTGATATCTCAATTTGATCCAAATTTAATTGTTCATTTCTTGCAAATTCTAGATGTTGTGCATTTATTCGTAGTTTATTACGCATAATTGTTGATGTTTATCTCGTTTGTCGGTTGTTTATCATCATTTAGAATTATATTTTCTTGCATATAGACATTGAGCCTTTAGGATTGCAATTTTCATCATTTAGTGCATGCATGCAGTTTTGTTTGTCTAAAAATTTTGCGTAATCATCTGCTTGTTTGTATTCTTTTGCATTGCAATCTGGGTTGTTGTAGATATATCTGAGTTTGGCACAAGATTTTGATGCCCCCTAAAGTCACAAATATTATTATGATTGGTGTGACTCACGAAATACAGTCACAACATTGCACTAGAGATATTATGATTGACGTGAGCCACGAAACATGAAATCACAACATCGCACTAGAGAGTAATTATTATGATTGGTGTGCTATTATGAGAGATGAAGTCCAATAGAAAAACAATGTAGCTCCTATCGATTTTTATGATACATATGACCCTCACATTTTGTAATTGGATAGCGCATCTGAACTGCTATTTTAACTTGTATGAACTTTCTGATGCGCGTAGAGTCTGATTTGCTATGTGAAAACTAAAACCTACAGCCCTAAATATTGGACTATCATAGAAAGACAAATAGCAAGAACATACGTAGACCTATAAAGACGTGGGATAAAATGAAGGAAAAGCTTAAGAAAAAATTTATTCCTTCTAGATCCCAATTGTTTAAAAGTTATTTTATCTACGTGAGGGAAACTTGTATGTTACCGAGTGTAAGCTTAAATTTGAGGAGTTTGTATTTAATGTGACTTTCAGATGAACCATCTTCCCACTATATATATGTTTTATAACGGTTTGAGACTTGATTTCAAAAGAGAGTTGATCATACATATCATGAATTCTTTGGAAGAGACATTTCTTTTGGCTTTAGAGCTAGAATTTTCTCTTAAAGCACTTATAAATAGAAAATCCATTTTCAAAATCAAGAAGACATTTATAGGTGTGAGGGATATGGACACCATTCTTACGAGTGCACCTCGATCAAGTGTTCTATGTGTAAGAGATGTGGACAGTGGACACCATGCTTACGAGTGCCCCTCGATCAAGTGTTCTAAGTGTGGAGAATTGGACATGATTATCAATGCCCCTCGAAGAGTCAACATAGTGATAATGTGCAAATTGATGACATTGATAATTCGAGGATTGCTGAGGATGTCCACATTCCTTCTGATGTTACTAGTGACGATGAGTTAGAAAAGTCTAGTACACCCATATTTGATGAAGACTCGTATTCATGAGGAGAGTATTAGTGATAATCAGGATGCATTAGTTGAGTCTAGTACACCCTCACATGACATTAGGTGTTCACTTTTACACCTATGATAGAGGAAGAGACTGAACACGAGAAAGTCACTACTAGTGTTAATACTAGTGAGTCTTTAGGATACATCCCTATTGTTTGTCAGGTTACTCCTAGTTTTTCTCTTTTTAGTGATTATTTCTTTCTTGAGTTTCTTCAAACTTCTAACGGTCCTAATAATGTTACATCATTAGAAGTGTTCGATGTACGTCCTCCTAAGAAACACATATATCTCATTTTTGCATGTGTAGAAGTTTTACCTAGTGAGTTTGTTGCATTGCATTTGCCTGAAATGCATGATGAGACCCGTAAACAAATAACAATTTGCAATGATGACTACAAATTTGCTGCATATCCACATAGTACCTTGCAGGAATTTACAGTTTAAAATGTGGTGACTATTACGATTCACCTGAGAGGATCCCTCTCGAAACTGAGTCAATTGCACGCTCGACGTATATGTCCTTATAGAGTCCTAAGGAGATTATTTTCATTACTGATGAGTTGGATATCCTATGATATCCTGATATCAGTGAGGCAGATTCGACTCTTTCTTATGCATGTCTTTTCAGATCTACTATCGACTGCAGCTGATCCGTCACGAAGGCCAGTCCCACCACCTCCACAACTTTAGTTCAGACTTAAAGAATGATTGTCGATTCCTTGGCCACCACCATAACCTGATTCAGATGCTTCATGCGGGAGCCGACACTCGACAAGTTCGAGTTTTTCACACCTCGCGGAAAATAATGAGGACATCATGTCGTTTGAGAGCGACTCTACATTAGAAGACGGTGTACTGCACTTCTTTGGTCCTAGTTGTTTTGTTTTTAGTTTATTTTGAATTTAGTTGTTTTCTTTTATTTGAAAATTAGTACCACATCGGTTATGTTTTGAAAATGGACTTTATAAAGCCTATAAATAGGCCTCAAAGCTCTCTTATTTATTGGGAAGGAATAAATGATTAAATCTAATTTTCAGTTAAAATTCTTAAGATCTCATCTAAGATCGGTGTAAGGGGTATGAAGCTCAATCCTGTGTAAAGGGTGTGAAGCATGAATCTGTCCAGTTTCTTATTTCTTTTCCTCCAAACCGAGTTTTTCTTTTATGTTGGATTGAAGGTGATTGCGATCCCAATATATTACATCACTGTGGATGGGAGAATTAAACCCATAGCCTCCCACAAGGAAAGGAAATGTTGAACCACATGAGCTAAGTTCACTTGGTGCAATCAATGATTACTAAAAACATAAGTTCTCACTGGTTTTACCAACCTGAAAATATCACTAGAAAAAAGAAAATGCTACTTTTTTATGAATCCGTTAATCAACTACAAAGTGCAGCAGATTTAAGGAGTCCTCCAACTTTGCAATAAACATAACAAACAAGTAACCAGTTGGCCCTTGCAGTAAAATGGTACTCAAAGGAGAGCAGAAATATGTGCCACACAACCACCACCTTGAGTTATTATTCAAACAGGTATAGATTGATAAAAGTACCACTAGTAGTAAGATTA